>JABYQR010000098.1:0-126978 GCA_022592445.1 Cytidiella melzeri | reverse complement strand
ACTCCTGAGGGCACATCCCCTCAGTCTTATCCACTCTGTTGATAAAGGACTACTCAGTACTCCCCAGTACTTCACTCACCACACCTCTCACACTCTATCTCACTCTATCCCCTCAAGTCTAACAACTTATCTGGTAAGTAGTAACCTTAACTGTTACATTTGGATAAGACTGGCCCTACTCCCTCACGTCTCTGGACGTGCTGGAGGTTTCTTTCCCCTTTCTTCTAGGTCTTGTGCCTGTGCGTGGCCCCTTACAAATCCTCTAGACATAGAGGTAGCCGGACCATAGTCTCTAAGTGGTAGTCATGTCTAGGCTTTGCCTTGATATGCATAACTTGAATCACCTCTCGCCCGACGCTCTAGAGCTGATCAGAGCAGGGGTTGGCACTATGCTAACATGATGAAAGTGTGCCTTCCCACAGGCAATAGTGGAGTCTGGTGTCAGACGCTCGTTATAAGAGCTAGACAACAGGACTAGAAGCCCATGAGTGCCTAGGCACGAAGACGGGTAACTTGTTCTGGCCGGACTTAGGGTCAGTGTAATACTGATCCGCCAACCATTTGCCGCACGGGTGGAACCGTGATGGAGATCCTATTCACCACCGGACCTGGAGAGAGAGTCCAGGCCAGCGCTGGCACTACCTCACGCACCCACAAGACCTCTCCTTTATGGAGATTTGTTTTGCACACCACTGAGCTGACAAGCTCATCACACTTTGTCACACAGTCACCATGCCACTTTCTTGCTATATCACTGCTAGGTCCGGCCGCAAGGCCCCCTACTCCATCTATACATGAAGGGGAGGACCCAGGTACTACCCTAAGACCCCTAATACCTACATGAGTAAGCAAAGTAATCTACCTTACTAAGCATGCTATATGCCCTAGTGGTGCCACTTCAATAATCAACTGATAGCAATTGTCCCCATGACCTGACCCCATGACCCAGTCCCAAGGCTAGACTTTCCAGAAGGTTCTAAGAACTATGACATCATCTAATGGAATGTTCTATACTATGACATCATAGTTCCAGCATGTTCCACAAGGTTCCAGAGAGTTCTATCATGTGATACACAGATAAGGAAAGGAGTGCATCAGCGTTAGAGACAGGAGGCGCATTAGCACATCAATTGATAGGCACTGAGAATAAGTGCCGGAATAAGCGCCTGATAAGCGCTGGATGAGCACCTAGATAGACGCTGGATAAGCGCTGGATAAGCGCCTGATAAGTGCTTAAATATTCCCATTGATACCATTGCCTGGTAAGGCAAGTCTTGTAGAAACATTGAAAATATGTGACAGGTCTCAGTCATGCCTTCAGACTGATAGGCTACTGGATGCCATGTGCCATCTTCGGCTTGTTGTTCCAATACCCCTCCCATTGCATATCCGGATGCATCCGTTTCAAACGTGTGGGTCTATCAAAACTCCACATTGCCAACACCGGCGCTTCCACAAATTGTCGCGGAGTTCATCAAACCTGACTGCTCTTCAGGGCCCCATTTCCAAGGAACCTTGCCGTGAGATGATTAGGGCTTACATATCTTTCCGAAGTCCTGATGAATCTTCGGTAGAAATTTGCAAACCCAGAATGGCGGATATGGAGACGTTCTGCGGTACAGGCCATTCAGCCACTGCCTTTACTTTGACAGGTCCATGCGTAACTGATTGTGACCAATGATGACGCCAAGGTACTCCGTCTCCGACCTCTCAAACTCGCATTTCTCAGGCTTCAAAAACAGGTCATGTTGCCTGAGCCGTTTTAGAACTTCATGTACCACTTCTCATGTTCGGATATCTCCTTGGAAGTAGATAAGGATATCATCCAAGTAATCGGTGACTTGCCCTCGCAATAAGTCAGCAAAATATCATTCATCATGTCTGGAATGTGGCCGGGGATTGTGAGCCAAAGAACATGACGTTGGTTTCGAAAAGTCCTCGGTTGGTGACAAACTGCCTTGTGTTCATCACCTTCTTTGATACGGACATTGTTATATCCCCATCTGACATCTAGCTTGGTGAAGAACTTAGCGCCTCGCAGTCTATCCATGATTCGGAATAACGGCAATGGATTCTGTTCTTGATGTGACTTCGTTCAACTTCCGAATCCTGACTGGGCGTAACTTCCATCCTTTTTCTTGACAAAGAAGAAGGGGACGCCATTGGGGACTTCGACGGTCGAATGTACCCTTTTCTAGGTTCTCGGATAACTTGTCAAGCTCTTCTTGCTCAGGGGTGTGACAGCGGGTAAACCTTTGCGTGGAATCCTTTGCTTCCGGAATCAACTCAATTGCATGGTCGTACGACTTGTGTTCTGGAAGTCGTTGAGATTCCGTCTCAGAGAAAATGTGAGCATGTTGTCGATATTGCTCAGGCACCATCTCCTCAAAGGTTTTCACCGGTTTCACCGGTTCTCACCTCGCTAGTTCACTAGAGTACGTGTATCCTGCTAGAGTGAACAAACGTTTGCCTTCTTGTACCATAGGTGTCGGACGTGTCGTACAATGCGTCGGGGGTTCCTTTTCCACGAGCTGAGTAGTGGCCTGTGCCTGTACTTTGGCGATTCGGCCCCATCCAACTTCCTGAACCTTCCGTGGTTCTCTTCGAGGTCTTCTTCGGCTTCCTCCGTATCCACCGGCAGTACGGAAGTTGTTCCACAACTTTCTGTAATCCCGGGGTCCTCTTCTTCCGTTTGGCTCAGCTGTTCTCTTAGCTGCAACCTCCTTCGCTTCCTCAACCCTTTCCTGGGTTTACACGCATCAGGACATCCATCCATCCTGATGATGCCTTCGTACCAATCAATGGTGGGGTTGTGATACCGCAACCAATCAATTCCTATGATCACGTCTTCGGCCCAATATGGTGACCGTGAAGATGGTCCTTTCCTCGTGGTCTCCTATCCTCATATTGAGAATGGCAACTTCATCAATAGCCCCATCTCGATTTGGGGTTCCATCTATGTTGTACACCGGAATGGGTTGTTTCAACTTCCGGGTCCTAATACAATGCTCTCGAACAAACCGTTTATGAATGAATAGTGTGAGGCTCCACTATCAATCATTGCTGCGACTTCTTTAGATCTCCGCACTCCTGAGACTGTGATAGGTACATGAAAATGTTGATTCAGAACCAGTCTCTAGTACATCAGACGCGAGTACGGAAAATCTATTGTACATGGTAAACATGGGGCGCGTGCTTGCGCAGCTCGAATCACGGCCCGAATCAAAAACCCTCTCAATCTCTTCTTGAGGTCGGCTTTTCTGCCCTCAGCTTCTCCATTCTCCTAGTACGCCTGAGTGTCACTTCTGACACTCCCGACGAGCTGACGTTCTTCCTCCTTCAGGCTTCTTTTCTTCGGCCGAGAAGAAATACCTCTCCATTGGTAGCAGCCACACGAGTTCCTCGAGGTGGTGGGCGTGGACTGCGGTTTGGTGCACGTGCGTGCATGTGATTGGGGTCGGTGGTAACTCTTGCAGTTGTAACACGCCGACCTTGTTGCATTTTGGAGGCATCACCTCCATAGGGAACTGGACCGTTGGAAGGGCGGGGACTGGAGTAAACCTGGGCTGAGACTGGGTGGTCTCGACGTAGGTTGACAAGGGGGACAGAGGAACTTTCTTTTCCGTTGTTTCCCTGATGCGGGCATATGCGGCGCCATTTTCAGGGACCTATCAATCCAGCCTGGTATTGTGGAGGTGCTTCAGCTGTTGCCAGCTGCCCGTAGATGTACTCAGGGAGACCTTGATGAACTGCGATCTCCTTGTCTTTGTCACTCAACCCATTGATACGACCCACGTAGGATTGGAAATTGGTGACATAAGTACCTACATCACGCACGTTCTTCTCCTTTTTCTCAGCTCCACAGAGCTTCTCCAACTCATGGATGGTGGTATCTTCGGGCGTTGCATCGCTGAAGTACTTTTTGAGTTTGGTTTTGAACTTGGCCCATGTGTCAAGGTTGGCCGGCAAGTCACCGTTGTTGTCGGCCATGTGATCCGTAACCGGTATTGCCCATTGGGAAGCCTTCTCTGACAACCGGTAGATTGCTGTCAGGACCTTGGTCTTTTTGTTGGTGATACTGGCGGTCACCCAGTAGGCCTCACATTGGGACAGGAATTGTTCCAGGTCACAACCGTGCTCGCCTTTGTATCTGTCAGGTTTGGAGTCATTGTTATTGACTGTAACCTGTGGCCTGGGCATGGCTTGCGCAACTGCAGCTACAATAGCTGCAATCAGAACGGGGTCTACTGCTGGTGTCGTCATTGTAACCAGTACGGGGGTAGTCAGGGTTCCAGGTATTACCGGTGAGGTTTCCGGTGTAGATTTGGATAGAACAGTGATAGGAGTGGTGATTTTGGGTAAAGCCGGTGTGACCAAACTGGGTTCAGGTTTGACTTCTTCTTTGTCGTCTGATTCAGGAGGTTCAACAAGTAAGGGAACTTGGCTATCACTACAGGGTATGTAACCAAAGTATTGTTGTCTGTCTCTGAAGTAGTGAGATACTGGTGCAAACTGCTGTTTCCTGTTTGGACACAATTGTTGTTCACAGACTTTGATATATGCATGATCCTCTTTGTTATTGTTACAATCCTGAAGATTGTTGGGATCAAAAATGTGGAGTAGATTATTGCACTCAATGATGACTATCTATTACAGTGGGAGTTTCTCAAAATATCCTCCGTCTGCTACAAACACAACTCTACTTGTGACTTCTGTCAACCTCTTGCACAATTGCGTGAAGTTGATTTGTCCTACTGACTGCAGGCCCCAATTCAATGCTTTGAGTTGGGCAGGCATGCGCGTGGAGAGTACTTCCTCTGGATGTTCTGCAAGGTATAGAAGTTTGTTGTTGAGGAGTAAGACTGACTTTGTCTGTGAGTCGTCCCGGTCACGAGTGAGTTCAATCAATATTTTAAGGCGCCTCAACCTTTGGCTTGAGGATGCCTACTTGGTCCTTGATTGAAAACTTGTAAAAGTCAAGGGTAATCGGTTTCTGCACGTCTGGTCGAGGTGGTGCGGGTACTCGGGAGATGCGATCTTTGAGGGACGGTTTCTCAATACGGTCGGCAAGTGTTTGAGCACGTTCAGTGCGTACATGTTCCTTGTTGGACTCGTTGTCACAAGCAAACTTCTCGTGGTCAAAGGCAGGAAGTCTGGTGCCTAGAGGATGGTAGTGAGGGCGGCATGAGACGTACAAAACAATGCCTTCGAGGTCTTTCTCTGTGTAGAGATGGGGGCGACCTCGTTTGCGCAGTTCCTGGCAAGCCTCGAAGAAGGATTCGGGTACGTTACAACGGAGGCGTACGTCTTTGGGCACTACAACCACAAGGTGAGAAGTGAAATCAAGGTTCCGGGCCAATACAACGTACTGGTAAACTGGGGGGGCTAAACTTTTAGAAAATTTGGGGAAAGGAAATGTGCGGTTGCGCGACGTCCAGGCGAGCGTACAGAGATTCTACCTAATGTCAGGAACACAACCAAACTCTATGAAGAGCAAGGAAGTGACGACGGGGGGGAGGAACGACGAGCGAAATTGTGTGGACGATGACAACAGGGAAGATGATGATGATAATGAAGGAGAAACTGTTAAGAACTGATACGGGATCGGCGTTGTCGCAAAGTCCGATGCTGCTAATTGGGTCGGCGATCGGAGTAGGCGACAGGGGGAGCTGTAAGAGTCAATCGGCTTCAACTAAGTAAGTTGCGCCTCTCGTGAATCCTCGGTGACTCGGATTTGGACTTAGCAAGATCAAGGGTTCGGCCTCGGAGACTCGGGGTCGGCGAAGACGAAGTCGGAGGAAGAGTTTCAGAACAGAAGTCGGGCAACGACGAGTAAGACGACTTCAGCAAGCGAAGTCGAATGAAGAGGTAGGAATAGGATGGGGATCTTATTCGATATTCGAACTTAAACTTCTACTGTACAAGTTGTATCTACTTATATACTACTAGAAGTTGTAAGTCCGATAAGTGTACATGTGAAACTGAGAGATAAGGGAAGAGTGATCAAGCGAGGTAATCGGAGTCGGAGGGAAATCGGAGAAAGGTAACAAAGGGAATAGCTGTAAGTAATAGGACTGGTGATGTGTCGAGCATGAGGAGGACCGGAGTATAGTCGGAGATGTGATATGTAGCTGTAAGTAATAGGACCGGTGATGTGTCAAGCATGAGGAGGATCAGAGTATAGTCGGATATGTGATATGTGACATGCAGTCGTGTGCCTGTGGAGATAAGGAAACCCAATGTTCGGTACCGATCATGTGATCCGATCGGACCGTAATAGTACCTCCCCCTTAAGGCCCGAACCCATGAGGGCAGTGGGTACACGGGGATGACGATGAGGCAGGGTCGGACTCGGAGATGTCCAAGGCCGATGGTAAAAAAAAAAACAAAGAAGTAATATTATCCTCATCGAGTGTCGCTGAGAACTTGTGTGAAAATGGGTGAATCGGAATTGGAATCGGAAAGTGTGAAAAGGCTTTTATAAGGGTCCAGGCTTCTTTGGGTATCGTAAGTGAAACTCGGCGACGGCTTCAGGGGCTTTGTCAAGTTCGGTCGCGAGTACCCAAGATGTTTCTTCATCGGTTCCTTCGTAACCCGACCACCGAACTAGGTAGAGGATCGGACAAGCTCGGCGTCGGCGGTCAAGTTTCGAGTCGAGGACTTCTGCGATCTCATACTCGATTTTGCCGTCGATCTCAATCGGAGGTGGTGGGGAAGAAACGCGATTTGGGATTTCGCTAGGAGTGTATGGTTCGAGCATAGAAACATGGTAAACGGGGTGAACAGCTCGCATAGCATCGGGAAGTCGGAGGGTAAAGGATTGCGGTCCTACGTGTCCTATGATTTCGAATGGGCCGAAGTATTTCTCGGTAAGCTTCTTGGACGGACGAGTGGTATTGAAGTACTTGGCTTTAACGAAAACCCGATCACCGATGTCCCAGGTTGGCGGTGGTGTACGAACGGCATCGGCGGGACCTTGGTATCGGAGTTGGGCTTCGCGCATATTTTCTTTCAGGTGTTCGTGCAAGTCCTCGAGGTTTACTGCGAGTTCATGGGCGCGAGAGGAAGCGAGACTGCGTTCGGGGTAGATGGTGAGGTTTGGGTGATAGCCTTTATTGGCGAAGAACGGAGATATGCCTGTAGTGGCGCTGGGGACATTATTGAATGCAAACTCGGCAAGCGGTAGTAAGTCCGACCAGTTGTCTTGCTGGTAGTTGCAGTACGCTCGGAGGTATTGTTCCAGGGTCTGGTTCGTCCGTTCGGTCTGTCCATCGGCTTCGGGATGGTAACCGGAAGTGAAGTGTAGGTTCATATCCAGTGCCTGTCCCAAGGCTCGGAAGAATCGCGAAACAAACTCGGTACCCCGATCGGAGGTACAGTGTGATGGAACTCCGTGCTTGGAGAAGACGTGAAGGACGAACAGTTTAGCAAGGCCTGGAGAGTCGATAGTATCGTAAGTGGGAATGAATATGCCTTGCTTGCTGAGGCGGTCTACAATGACGAGTATGGCAGTGAAACCATCGGAATCGGGGAGTTGTTCTATGAAGTCCATGGATATCGAATCCCACGGCCGAGTCGGGACCGGGAGCTGTTGGACCGTTCCGTAGGGCTTATGTCTCGGGGCCTTAGATCGTTTACAAGTCGTACAAGACTTGCAGTAATCGGTAACGAAGGTTCGGAGTTTGGGCCAGGAGAATTCCCGACGGATAAGAGCTAACGTCTTGCTGACTCCGTAGTGACCGGATAGAAGATGGTCATGTCGGTAACGTAAGACTCGGAGTCGGAGGTCACCAACATCGGGGACATAGATTTTGCCGTCATGTAAGAGTAAGCCGTTAGGCTCATCAGACCACCTCGGAGGAAGAGGCTTGGATCGGAGCTGTGTAGCGTAGGTGTCGGATGGGAGTGATCGGAGGATATCCTGGTAGAGTTCTTCAGAGTCAAAGACATAGACACTGCGAAGAGTCGGTTCCATAAGGGCCGTTGCGCGTATAGAAGCGATGAGATGTTCGGAGGAAAAGATAGGCTTGAAGTTGTGCGGGTTGACACTAGCATAGTCGCTACCTCCCTCTTTAGGGTAGACGTCCCATCGTCTAGTCAAGGCATCGGGCTTAGTACCGAGCTTTCCGGGTCGGAATCGGATAACAAGATTAAAACTGGATAGGAATTCGGACCAACGAGCCTGTCGTCGGGTGAGGAGTTTCGTAGTAGAGAAGTACTCCAGATTCTTGTGATCGGTGACAACGTCGATCGGAGTCGGCGTTCCCTCGAGGTAATGGCGCCAAGTCCGGAAGGCTTCATGAATAGCAAGGAGTTCCTTGTCATGTACGTCGTAATTCAACTCGGGAGCGGTGAAAGTTCGAGAGTGAAAAGCGACGGGTGTTTCTCCGTCGGAGACGATAGAGAGGATGGCGCCGAGGGCGTAGTCGGAGGCATCGGTTTCCACTATAATGGTTGTATCGGGATTCCACTGCACAAGAACAGGAGCTGTAGTGAAGGAATGTTTAAGGGAGTCGAAAGCCGTCTGGCACTGTTGGTCCAGGCCCAAGTCGCTGTTTGCGAGTGAGTCGGGTAAGTGGAACGGTAATATCGGAGTAATTGGAATGAATCGGCGATAGAAGTTGGCGAACCCAGGAAGGATTGGATGTCCTTTACCTTACGAGGGGTCGGCCAGTCGAGGATAGTCTGGACTTTGTCGGAAGACATACGAAGGCCTTCTGGCGAAAGGATAAAACCCAGATATTCTACCGTGTCCCTGTGGAATTCGCATTTATCGGCTCGGGCGTAGAGCCCATGCAATCGGAGTTGGCGTAACACTTCCTTGACGTGCTTCTTGTGAGACTGGATGTCGTCGGAGAAGACCAGAATGTCATCGAGGTAGACAATGACATTGACATCCAAGAGATCCTGGAAGATGTTGTTCATGAAGCGTTGGAAAGCAGCCGGTGCGTTGGAAAGTCCGAACGGCATTACTAGCCATTCGAAAGAGCCGTATCGAGTTCGGAAAGTGGTTTTCCACTCATCGCCTTCGGCGATGCGGACTAGGTGGTAGGTGTGACGGAGATTGATTTTTGTGTATAGCCGGGCCTTGCCCGGACTGTTAAGAAGATTGGAAATGAGTGGCAAAGGGTAGCGATCCTTCTTGGTAATTTTTTTGAGTGTCTGATAGTCGACGCAGAGTCGGAGAGTACCGTCCTTCTTCTTGACGAAGAGAATTGGAGCACCATGCGGAGAAGTTGATTGGCGAATAAAACCCGAGTTGATGTTTTCGTCCAAGAATTCTTGGAGGGCTTTCTGCTCGACCGCGGAGAGCAAGTACATCGGACTCGGCGGGAGCGGTTTATCGCTGTCTAGTTCGATCCTAAGGTCGTAGGAACAATGGGGGGCTAAGATGTCGGCTTTTGCGTTGGAAAACACATCGGCGAATTCATGATAATCAGATGGGAGGGCTGAGAGGTCGGGGTTGTGATTGGATGTGAGTATTTGCGCTGCGCGCAACGAAAGTT
Source organism: Cytidiella melzeri (assembly GCA_022592445.1). Lineage (NCBI taxonomy): Eukaryota > Fungi > Basidiomycota > Agaricomycetes > Polyporales > Irpicaceae > Cytidiella > Cytidiella melzeri. The sequence continues at coordinate 117,472 of JABYQR010000098.1, read as the reverse complement.
GCATCTGGACAGAGCCTGGCAGTTTGCATGCACGCATATAAGCGGCAGCTCCTATAAAGGATACTGGTGGGACAGCTGAAGCATGAGGTGCAGGAGTGTCCGAGTCGGGCTCATCGGAGCTATTGGCGTCGGAGGGACTCCTAGTCAGAGATTCTTCAGAGTTCTGGAAGGTAATATGGCCCTTAGCCCAGTCAATCAACGGGTTGTAGCGGGAGAGCCAGTCATATCCTAGAACGATAGAAGCAGATTTGTCAAGATTTGTGATGTAGAACGGAATCGTACAGGTTTTTCCGGACGGAAAGAGGATCGGGAGTGTTATCATGAATTGAATCAAAGACCGTGAAAGTCCATCAAACAATCGGAGCGGAATCGGCGGAATGGATCGGATTGGTAAAGCAAACTTCTGCGCGGTGGAAATGTCCATAAAACAATGTGAAGAACCGCTGTCTACTAGAGCATGAAGAGGCATAAGTGGGAAATTGGGACAGGATACAGAAATATATAAAGCATCGGAGGAAATACTGGTTGCGTTGAGAAATACCTCCATAGGTGCACGAGCGGGATCAGCGCAGCCCTCAACTTGTGCGGAGGACTGAGGGCTGCTCAGACTTTTCCCGACCCGGAGTTGGCGGTAGCGGTCGACGATGCAAGTTGGGCCGCTCGGGCCTTTCCTGCACGGCGACACTCGCTTGCGCGATGTCCGGGTAGGCCGCAGAACAAACAGAGGTTGTTTGCGATGCGGCAAGCGCGTTCGTTAACCGAGAGCTTACCGTCGCTGCCTAGGAGGTTAGCGATCGGGTTCGGCTTTGGCGTTGCGGTGGAGATTGAGGTGGATATGGTAGTGGTAGCGGGGGGACAAGGGTTCCGATTATGCTGCCTAGAACCCAAAGCAACGGGGGCAGCAGTAGTAGTAGTGGTAGTAGTCGAGGTAGAGGTTGACTTAGCGGGTTTTGGTTCCCAATCGGTCTTTTTCCTTTCACCCTGACGTTTCCAGTATCGTTGATCCCATTTCAGAGCCATCTGCTGAAGGCTCGAGAGGGAGTTCGGCTTGCCATTCGTTGTGATGTTATCTTGCAGATGTTCGGGGAGGCCGTCGTAGTATCAGAATCGGAGGGCGCGGTCGTCCCAGCCCGTTCGGACAGCGTAGCGAGTGAACCGAAGGTTATACCAGAATAGTTTTTTGTCGGACGGCATCTGGAGGTTGGAGAGCTTTCGCTCGGCTTCGCCGACATCATCCGCAGGCCCGAAGTGAGTGCGGATCTCGGCGACAAAGGCAGTCCAGTTCTTGAGCCAGTCATACTTCGAGAACTTAGTACCTAACATCTCGGCTACCTTGTTTGCCGAGTCCTCGGAGTCGGCATACGGGGAGTGCTCCCGAGAAATTGATTTGTTAAAAGGGGTGTCCTCCCATTGCTGGTACTGGAGGAACTTCAATTCAAACCACTCGAGAGCGGCGTCGGTCAAATAGGAGAAGGCGAACATGACCTTCTTCTGACCGGTGTTGAACTTGGAGGGGCTCGAGCAGAAGTAGACTTCGCACTGAGTGACGAAGTTTCGGAGTTTGGCGGGATTGGAGCCGTCGAAGGAATCGGGGACGCGGAATTTGGCAGAGGTTCCCAACGAGTTATTCCTCAGGGCTCTGGTGATAGCCACTGTTAGTTGTTCAATCGGGTTCCCACCATCCTCGGCGTCATTATTGTCATCTTCACCATCACCATCGCCATCGTCACCTCCTCCACCTCCACCTTCACCATCGGGATCAGGGTTGGGGTCCTTTCCCTTCCCCTTGCTCTTGGATCCTTCGGGGCGTCTGGCGGCGGGGGCAGGAGATGAGTTTCTAGACATAATTGCGGCTTGGCGAGCGGCAGGTGAGAGTGCGGATGCTGATTCGGTTACTACTGCTGTGGTGCGGGTTTCGGATCTGGTCTGTATGCGAGTTGCTATAAACTGGTGAGAGGAATACGAGATGGAAGTTCGAATATACTGTTAAGAACTGATACGGGATCGGCGTTGTCGCAAAGTCCAATGCTGCTAATCGGGTCGGCAATCGGAGTAGGCGACAGGGGGAGCTGTAAGAGTCAATCGGCTTCAACTAAGTAAGTTGCGCCTCTCGTGAATCCTCGGTGACTCGGATTTGGACTTAGCAAGATCAAGGGTTCGGCCTCGGAGACTCGGGGTTGGCGAAGACAATGTCGGAGGAAGAGTTTCAGAACAGAAGTCGGGCAACAACGAGTAAGACAACTTCAGCAAGTGAAGTCAAATGAAGAGGTAGGAATAGGATGGGGATCTTATTCGATATTCGAACTTAAACTTCTACTGTACAATTGAGTCTGGTTATATAGTACTAGGAGTTGTAAGTCCAATAAGGCATGCGTGTATGGTCCGAGACAAGAGAGGATTAGATCAGGCGAATAATTGGAGTCGGAGGAAATACGGAGAAAAAGTACAAAGGGATATCTACAACTGATGAAAACCGGTGATAGCGAGCACAAGGTAAATCGGAGGAACATCGGTGTTGGACTGTGTGACAAGTTGAGGATGTGGCTGTGCGAGGATAAGGATGTCGGATGTCCGCTGCCGATCACGTGATCCAATCGGATTGTAATAAGGAAGCTCTAATTCGAAGGTGAGAAACTAATGTTTCAAGAATGCCACCTGTAGTACACAAACATGGCGCTATCACATGAGCTGCTGTAAAATAAACACTGTGAAGTCTCTGGTCCAGTAAGCTTGGGATGATGCAATGCAAGTGAGGGACGTGAGTCTGGGCCCGCGAGCAAGTAGGGGGACTGCCTTATCCAACCATGCCACAATGGTTTTGTCCATAAAAGGAATGTGAGAACAAAAGAGATGCAGCTAAGCGCCAATTGTGCAAAACCCAAATAACTACGGATATAAAGGTGTGGGAAAAGGATACCGCTGTGCCGGATCTAACGACAGCTGGATTGACTGTGCACGACTCAACCACGCATCATTGAACGTCCTAGTGAGGGCCATGGCAGAAGTCGCGGATGCCCATAGTAGATCTACAGCAGCCTCGATCTGGGTAGCTGCATCATGTATCAGGACAGTGGGGATGTTGTTGCTGTAAGTTGCAGTGGGATTAGGTGATTCGCCGCAGAGGTATAGATGTTGTTGGAGTACAGCGGAGATGGTGTCATCAGGTTGCAGTAGGACAGCATTGCTGACCCCCGACGGAATCTGTCAAGCAGCATTGCGCACTCTTATGACATGCGGTGGTATCGTGTCTGACCAGTGCTTACCGCAGTGTATCCAATCTGAAGACAGGAAGGTAACCTCATCCTTCAATACCTTTTCGGCAGAATCCTCGACAAGCAAGATCTCAGGAATTTGTCCGTCGTTTTTTGGTCCGTCGTTTTTTGGACCGCCGCCTACAAGGTGAAGACGCAATGTGCAAGTCTCGGTGTGCAGCTCGCGAGAAGACAAGTAGTGTATATTATTAAGCACTGTATTGTGATATTTCAGTTAGTACTGTGTGTGCCAAGAGCGTTGAACTCGTTCCATATATTATACAAGATAAGAGCATTAGCGCTAGGATAACAGGCCCAAGCTCGAGCATGGTGTAGCAAGCAAGGGAGCCCATGGCAGACGGATATAAGAATGTGACAAAGGTAAGAGTGTTGCTCAGTACAGTGTAGTCGCTGTGAGCATAAGAAGACTGACCGCCATATTTTCTCTGCTGTCACCCGACAAAAAAGATGCGCCATCGCAGCCCGGTACGATCTCTTGACAACAACGCTAGTGGCCTCAGATTGCAATTGAGGTACGACAAGGCGGGGGCGGTGAATCCTGAATGTGGTGAGACATGGTGGAGCAAAGTGATTGCAGGCCGACGCGCGGCTATGTCCCTGACCAGATTGGACCTCGGACCTCTGGGACCTGTTATGTCCCCTCAAAATTTCGGTCCTCGGCAGAAATTTTGGCCTTTATATCCCCAAAAAATTTGGATGTACCGCCTTCAAAAGGTCGATTTATGTCCGGCGCCTAATATGAGCTCTCTGAGAGCATTCCGGGGGCCTGCCTCGGCAAACGCACCCACGTGATGAGGCACTTCACATATTGCTCCGTCGACGACCTCGTTTGTACGACTTCCTCGTGACGACGCTCTTTGTCTCTGTAGGCTCTATTAATCAGTTATTACAGTCCACTATATCGATGGATGAGGAACCGGCTGTCAACAGCAAGGAGTGGCTGGCCAAGCTGCTGCGTGAAAAATGTGGGTACAAGGAGTTGCATGACTTCCAGCTCCAACACAGCCTCGATCTCATCAACGGACGCGACCTCATGCTTGTCGTACGGCCTGGAGGAGGGAAGGCAACAATTATGCTTGCGCCGCTGCTTGCAGCGCAGGCCATGGGTGAGGATGGAATAGCATTGATTGTTGTACCAACAAAATTGCTTTCGAAGCGATTGGTACATTGATGTCCTTGACTCTCACGCGAGTAACTCATTTACAGTCACTTAGGCAGGGGTAGCTTCGACACGAGGTCTTCACGCGCTTGCTATCAAGGAGGACACTGTCCAAGACACTGACTTGTTCAAGGACTTGGCAGCCAATGGAGGGATTCACGTAGACGTCATGAGCCCACAAATGCTCTGCGGTCAGAGGATGTTGTGTTTCTTTGTGTCAGTGGAACAGAGGGAGGCCGTCTGGTGAATGATGGTCAACAGTGGATTCAAAGAGGGCCGCGGCATATGGAGTTTGGTGAGGGTGGTAGTGATGTGGTGGTGTTGAAGAGACAGCTGCGCTGGCTCCAATAGCTGTTGGTGCGCAATATTGTGGCTCGTGCAAGTTGGCCGGTCTTCATTCTACACTGGAAATATCAGTACAAATTACTACTTCAAGACTGTATTACAGATCTAACACTTACCTGGCTTGGTGGATGCGGGCGCAGACAGGCCTTGAAGGCCGCCGTTTGGCCGATCGCGCAAGTTGGCCGATCTTTTTTCTACACCGGAGATTTCAGTACATGCTACTACTTTGAGACTGTACTACTGATCTGACACTTTTCTGGCTCGGCGGATGCGGGCGCAGACAGGCCTTGAGGGCCATTAGAAGCCATAATATAGTGATATATAATAAACCAAGACGTATGAGGCAATAGGGGGCCTAGTAATGTGGTAGACAAGGACAAAGTACAGCCAGTGCTTGCGCGCAATAACTTCAAAGTTGTTTGTGCCATTGGCATGATTCAACTCCGACGTTCCCACGGGGGGACTGTGCCAGAACCACACACTTCAGTTCCAGCCTTTATTCCGAGGTACAAGGAACTAGAGGCTGGACAGAAGCCTACTCCAGACTCCAGATACAGCCACGTAGTGAGTGACTTTCCGTAAGGCCTTGGTTCACTCGCAACCCAAACGTCGGGGTTTAAAACTGTGTGACAATCTTGATCTTGCTCTTTTCTAACTGTCAAGCGCCGGAGGCTCAGGCATCCCTGAGCAAGGTGTCGTTGTGCATGATGCCGCCAGATCATCATGCCCACTGGCACTTGGTGCCACTTCAGTGATAATTAGCTTCTCCTTTCAACCCCTGAGTCTTCAATTGACCAAAATATTATCTCAACTTCAAATTAGTAATACAAGAGCTTATCTGTATCTCAAAGGGGAAAATATGTTGTAATGGTATGAGGAAGCTGGAGAAATAAGGACAAAGAGAGAGACACCGGTGTCATTAGTATATGATGGCTGACATATTAAATTACATCTTACAACAAAGGAGTGTCAGTGCTAACAAGTGCCACACAGTTTGGTACAGCAGAAATTGTTTGGTAGGCAATAACCCCCGCCCCCCCCCCTACCAAACTTTGAGCTTGGGTTTGTCCTTGATGTCTTACCAACATGTTTCAGGACATGGGAACTTTGAAAATGCCACGCTCTGATCAAGATATTCATGTCTCATGTGCCAAACTCAATGCTTTGGTTAAACCAAAGCCTTACAGGTAGTCACTCAGTTCCAAGCTATATGGATCAAGCAGCATCCTGCACTGTGGCTGTGTAACAGTTAAGGTTACACTTACCAGATATTTGTCAAACTTGAAAAAGAGATAGTGAGATAGAGAGTAGAGTGTTGGTGAGAGTGAGTACTGGTGAGTACAAAGTAGTCCTTAGTCAGCAGAGTGGATAAGAGTGAGGAGATATGCCCTCAGGAGTGCCTCTATATATACATGAAGGGGTGGACCCCAGGTACTACCCTAAGACCCCTGATACCTACATGAGTAAGTGAAGTAATCTACCTTACTAAGCATGCCCTATGCTCTAGTGGTGCCCTTCAATAATCAATCAATAGTAATTGTCCTCATGACCAGACTCCATGACCCAGTTCCAAGGCTAGACTTGGTCTAGCTTGTTCTAAGACAAGGCTAGAATGTTCTACACTATGACATCATAGTTCTGGCATGTTCCACAAAATTCCAGAGAGTTCTATCATGTGATACACAGATAAGTGTCATGGAAATGAAGCTCGACGCAACTAATAGGGACACAATGTGGATGACAACAAAAAGGTGGTGGCAGGCTTGAAGCACGATGCTCTCACCAGCTATCAAACTTTATGCAAGTTGCTAGCCCAGCAAAGACCAAGCTAGTATTAATACTACCTGCTATGTAGTATTGTTTTGCGAGGGGAGAGCGAGCGCACACGGAGAGTGATAACGAGTAATCAGGTTAATTAAAACAAACAAATTTACATGGTTTATATAGTTTTTACAAGTGCAGAAATAATTAATAGGGTAATGAAATGGAATGCGGAATAGTGACATAGTAAAGCGGGTACTCGGAGTGTATGTGGGGGGAAGGAATATACTCTTAAAGAAATGACATAAGTGGATGACCGAATAGATAGAGAATGGAATCGAAGAAGCTGACGGATTGCGTGTATGAGACGGAACGGAAGACGGAATGGATAACATGACGAGACGGAATCAAAACGATCGGTCGGAAAGTCTTGAGAACAATACTCTCCCTCAACGAGTGGCGAGATTGTTGAGCGCGATGCTTGATACGAGGTAGTGACTTTGTGAGCATGTCGGCACGCTTGTCTTCGGAACTGCAGTGAGGAATTTTGATAGAACCGTCGAGGACGCGTTCGCGTACAAAGTGGTGGCAAATATCAATATGTTTCGAGCGTGCGTGAAACTGATGGTCCTGGGCGAATGATATAGCAGCGAGGTTGTCAGTGGCGATCGATGTTGGTCCATTGGAAGAAAATCCGAGTTCTTCAAGGAGTGTCCTAAGCCAGACAGCTTCCTTAGTAGCGTGAGCGAGAGCGATATACTCAGCTTCCATAGTCGATAGAGCTACTGTGCTCTGTTTCTTCGAACTCCAACTAACCAATCCTTCTCCGAGTAGGAAAACATATCCCGAAGTCAATCGACGATCGACGCGACTTTGTCCCCAGTCAGCGTCGCTGTACCCTGTAACAACGAAATTTGCGGTGTTGCCAAAGGTGAGTCCGAGTTCTCTTGTTCCTTTGAGATAGCGGAGGATGTGTTTGGCGGCGGTGCAATGAGTTGAATTGGCTGAGCGATTGCACAGCGAAAGCGATGTCGGGACGAGTGCCAACAGCAGAGTACATGAGGGAGCCAACAACGGCTTGATAGGGGAAGTTGTTGTCGAGGTTGTCATCAGCGGAAGCAAGTGGTAGGGACACATTTGCGTCCAGAGGGGTGGAGACTGGATTGCAAGTTTCCATACCGAAACGCGATAGGATTGCGTCAACATAGTGTGTTTGAGTAAGTCTGATCGTACCAAGTTGCCGGTCTTGTGAGATTTGAATGCCGACATAGAGGGCAGCGTCACCGAGGTCGGTGATGTCAAAAAACTTCCGGAGTCGTGTTTTAGTTTGCTACTGTCCTGGATATTGGACAAAGCCACAAGGCAATCGTCGACATGCGTGCCAATGAGAGTGAGAGTGGACTCCTGGAATCAATAGTAAAGGCATGGATCAGATTGGGAACAAGTAAATCCCATTGAGTTGAGTAAAACTCGGTCGAGTTCGAGGCGCCAAGCGCAACCAGCTTGTTTGAGTCCGTAAAGCACTTTGTGAAGGCGATAGACACGGGAAGTGCCATCTTCATATCCTGGAGCTTGGCGCATGTAAATTTGTTTCTGTAGAGGAGAGTTGAGATAGGCACCGATGACATCAATTTGATGAAGTTCAAGGTTGAGTTGAGCGGTGATGGCGATAAGTGTGCAAAAGGTTTCCAAGCGTAAGACAGGAGCGTGAGTGGCAAAGAAATCTTGGCCAGGGATCTGAGAGAACCCTTGTGCTACAAGTCTTGCCTTGTATTTGAGAATGTTTCCATTAGAATTGTGTTTGATGGCGAATACCCAACAACAGCCGACTGCCTTTCGTTCAGCTGGGAGGTCTTCAACCGTATAGGTTCCTAGCTTCTTCAGCTGATCCATCTCCTTATCCATGGCCTCTTTCCAGAACGGCCAGTCGGAATGTGTTCTGACTTCATCGACTGTTTGAGGTGCGTCGGGATTGAGAGCGGCAAAGCACAAGTTAGCTTCCGTCTCTGTGATCGTACCTTGCGAATCGGAGATCTCCCCCTGAACTAGGGGTTCGGGTTCAGACGCAATCTTTGATTGCGTTGTCTTTGCAGACATTGCGCGCAGCGATTTCTGAACACCGTCATTCACTTTAAGATAATCAAAGTGTTGAATATTGCGTCGTGGACGTGTGACAGCGAGCGGAGGTGAGACCGAAAAGGGCTTGATTGCGACAGGTGGCGTGACCGTTGTAGGAGGGAGCGGCGCTGCCTGTAAATTCTCCCCCTCAAGACCGGAGGAGGTCTCAACTACAGGGGCCGTAAGTTTGGTTTCCTTTGGAAAAATCACTTCCCTTGACGTGAGAACGTGTCTTGTTTCAGGTACGTAATATCTCCATCCTACGGTGGATTCCCTGATGCCAACAAATTTGCGTTTGATGGACTGGGCGTTGAGTTTTGACGTGCGAACGTTGACGCGCACCCAACAATCGGTTCCAAACTTGTGTATTCCAGAAAGATTTGGCTTCTTTGATCGGAGCGCTTGATATGGCGTTTTTCCTTGGAGAGCTCGGGTAGGAGATCGGTTCTTGAGAAATGCGGCGTAAGATGTCGCATCTTCCCATAGAAACTTCGGAAGTTCGTGACCAATTAGCATAGCGCAGGCACGTTCAACAAGAGTTCGATTAAGTCGTTCGGAAACGCCATTGTATTCTGGAGAATAGAGCGATGTTGGTTCAATTTGAATGCCGCGCTTCTCTGTGTATAATTTTGTTGCGCCTGAGACATATTCCTTGGCATTGTCTACCCGGAGAACCTTGATGCGGTAATTTAGTTGGTTCTCAATCCACGCATCTAATTCCTCGACTTTGGCAGCCGTTTTGTCACAGTCCTTCATATAGAATGTCCAAACAAATCTTGTCTTTCCGTCTGTAAACGTGATCATGTATCGGTTTCCATGAATAGACGTGACGGAGGCTGGACCCCAGATGTCTGTGAAGATCAATTTGCCGATCTTAGAAATCTTGCGCAAGGTCTCCTTTGGAAAAGGCACGCGAGGATGCTTAGCTTGAATACAAACTTCGCACGTGAAATTTTTGTCCGATGAGGTATCAACGTTCATTCCAGCGACTAATCCATCATTGTGCATTTCTTTGAGCTGTTTCTTGTTAAGGTGGCCAAGGGCACAGTGCCACTCATACCACGATCGAGCTGCATTGGTGATCATGCTTACCGCGGAAGCGGGTTTAACGTCCATACGGTATAGGTAACCGGACTTGACACTGCGTCCAACCAATTTGGTTCCATTTTTGATGAGGAGGTGTTTTCCATTCCCCTCGTAGGAAAGACCGGAGCTGGTAAGCCGTCCAAGCAAAATCAAATTGTATTTCATGGTAGGCGCGTGAAGTGTGTCTTTGAGGACGATAGGCACAGGACCATGGTCGGTATTGAAAATGATGCGAACATCGCCTCGGCCGAGACTAGTGCAGTTCCCGACGCCGTGGATTGCGCTTGATACCGGCGAGTAGCTAACGAATAGGGATTGATCAGAAACAATATGTGATGTCATACCGGTATCAGCAAGCCAGATTGAATCTGATGCGGGGAATGATTCCTTTTTGGCAATGAAAGTATATTCATCCGCGTCATCTGAATCGTCGTCTTTCTCCGCGACGTGAGAATAATTTCTTCGTCCTTTGCCCTTATCCCCTTTCCTATCCTTCTCCTTCTTTCCTTTCTCCTTTTCCTTCCCTTCATTCTTCTTCGCCTCCTTCCTACATTCAGGTTTGATGTGGCCTTCTTTTCCGCAGCCATGGCAAAAAAACGCCTGATCGGAATTTGGATTTGATGTGACGCTTAGTATTCGCGTACAGGGTTGTTTCAGAAGTTGATCGCTCCTTTCGGTGGCCTTCTTCCTGTAGTATACGACCAATGATATTAGCGGAAGTTAGCGTGTTGTCAAGCGAGATGGAAGCGATCAAAGGGTCCCAAGTGGGCGGTAAGGCGGTTAGGATAACGGAGGCAAGTTCGTTATCGGAGATCTTTGTTGTTTGAATGAGATTGATCTCTTGCCACAGGCTCTTGATTTTCCGGATTTCTTCCTCAAGATCAGAACCTTCTGTTATGGAATATTGGAGGAAACGGCGACGGAGAACAATAAGTGCTACCGCGCCTTCATTATTGAATACGTTGGCAAGGGTGTCGAAAGCGTCCTTCGATGTTGCGGCGGAAATCACATGCGCCATCATAGCGTTTGAAACGCGGAGACGAATAGCCGTAAAAGCCTTTCAATCTGTCTTTGTCCACTCGGCTCTTAGCTTTGCATCAGTGGGTTTAGCGATATCACCGGATGTATAATCCCACAGACCCATGTCCGTGAATATGTCCAAGATTTGAACGCGCCAAGTGATGTAATTCTCGGCTCCCCGTAATGGGTTGATTTGATAAGTGCCCGAAGGTTCGGACGCACTTGAAGTTGCCGCAGCGACGGTGGCAGGTGTGGGAGTAGTAGACATAGTGATCTAATAAAAAGATCTAAGAATAATTTCTAATAGAAATGGCCTACGGGCGTAATGCCGACGTATTGTTGCTGTGATCCATAAAGGGTCCAAGTATAGAGCTTGAAGTTATCGAGATATTGGTGCGCTTGGTTTAGAGCGCGGGGCTCATAACCTATTGTTTTGCAAGGGGAGAGCGAGCGCACACGGAGAGTGATAACGAGTGATCAGGATAATTAAAACAAACGAATTTACATGGTTTATATAGTTTTCACAAGTGCGGAAATAATTAATAGGGTAATGAAATGGAATGTGGAATAGTGACATAGTAAAGCGGGTACTCGGAGTGTATGTGGGGGGAAGGAATATACTCTTAAAGAAATGACATAAGTAGATGACCGAATAGATAGAGAATGGAATCGAAGAAGCTGACGGATTGCGTGTATGAGACGGAACGGAAGACGGAATGGATAACATGACGAGACGGAATCAAAACGATCGGTCGGAAAGTCTTGAGAACAATATGTAGTACAAGAGGGGATTGCTTACCTAGCCCAGTAAAGACCAAGAGGTCTAGATGGGGGCTAGAAGTGTACATGCAGCTGTATATACAGACTTCAGGGACCTGCGCACAGACCATGTTAAGGGCAGGCTTTGCAGGAAGCCATGTGAATGAAGAACAATAGAACTACCTAAAGGAGAACAATAGCTATTGTCTGGACTCTGCCAAGACCTCTACTCGTGAGAGAATCTATCTAAAAGGAGACTAACTATTGTATTCCATTCCCACACCTGTGAGAACATTCTTCCATAAAGAGAACAATAGGGGAAAGGACAAAAGAAGTCCATGTGAACGGTATCTATGATGTCAAACCCTAGCTATGGGCTGAGCCATGTGGTTGTAGCCATGTGGTCTTACATAAGCTGAGTTACATGCCAGTGTGATGTAGCAGCAAGTAACGTGACCATGCAGAGTGTCTAAGCCACGTGATACGGGCGCTTAATAGATGTGCAAGGTGTTTGTGCAAAGAGGACTGCAACTGGGTTGTAGCCCCAGGTTTTTCAAGATAAAAACAAGAGGTAAATTGCAAAAAAATAAGGACTAGTTGGGCCATCCACGACAATAACGAAAGGAGCACATCAGTGCATCACTGATGGAGTGTGCATCAATTGATAGGCGCTAAAATAAGCGCTAAAACAAGCGCCAGATAAGTGCTGGATAAGTGCTGGGTAAGTGCCTAAATATTCTGTTGCCTGGTAAGGCAAGTCTTGTAGAACATTGAAGATTTGTGACAGGCTGCAATCAGGAACAGATGACAAAACCTTTGTCAGAGTTATCAAGGAGAATGAAGCTTGATCTGGATCCCAAAATCTGACACAGTTTTGGGCTTGTTTCAGGCAAGATGTGGAGGTACATTGTCTTTGCTTTCTCCAGCATCCCAAATCTTAAGCTCAGAAATCCATGTTCCATCATTTGAATGAGTGACTTCCTGTTAAACATATTTTGTGACAATATTAATTTTGCACTTTACCGTGTGTCAGGCGCTGAAGGCTCAGGCAACCTGCTCGTTATTCTGACGTCCTTGAGCATGACACCACCAGATCATCATACTTGCTGGCACTTGTTACCACTCAGACAATTCTTGGGTTCTTCTTTGAAACATGTCAAGCAGAATTCACAAGAATATTTGTGAACATTCTGAGTAGTCAAGTCTATTCCTTTGTCTTTTCAAGTGTACATTGGACAAACATGACATGAGGGGGCTGGAAATACAGAGGAGAGGAGGCAGCCACCTGTGTTGTTGAAATATGATTGTCAACGTACAAAGCACTGTGACACTAACAAACCCCCTGGACACAGAGGGACCAGGCACAAACACACCAGACCTCAAGGGAGGTGATCACGTGTGTGTGTAGTAACAGGGGCAGAGTAAATATGTGATGTGAGTGGGTCCAAGAGGCCTAGGCTGCACCTGAACACAAACAAGAGGGGATGCAATGTGGCAAGAAGCAACAAGATGCAATGAGATGCAGCGTCAAGCAACAAGGCAGGAGGAGCGCAAGTGGTAGGTGGGAGCTGTACAACAGCTAGGGGCAAGAGAAGGGGATATGGTATGTAGGGAAGTGCAAGAAATGACAGTGATGCACGCCGAGGGATCTACAAGGCGTGAGGTAAAGAACCCAAGAGGGTAATGGTGGGGAAGCTCAAAGGTTGAGTGAGACAATGGCAAAAGGTTGCGAGGGATGAGAGGAAAGGAGAGAACACAGTGAATTGCAGTTGCCAAGTGAAAGAGAAATGTGGCTTTAAGAAACAAGGTAGTGAAAGGAACACAATATAAACGCAGTGGCCAAGAGAAGGTAAACAATGGCTCAAATGGAGGACACAGTGGAAGAGGAACGCAATGCAGTGAAATAACACAGTAGAATAAACACAGTGGGGAACACAAGAGGGCTCGAGAACGCAACGCAAATGAAATATACACACCACAAGGTTGGCAGCAGCACTGAGAGCCTGGTTTGAGAAGGGACCAGGATCATTAGTGTGACATCTTTTTTGCACCATCTTAACTTTGGTTTCAGCTCAGATATATTCAGCACAGCTTACAACCAGAGTGCATATGACTTATAAGTGCGTAGAGATATGTATTGCCTAGTAGGCATGGCTACAAAGATTTTGCAATAGAAATAGATGTACTGGATCACCATTTTATCATCCCGCCAACATCACTCTAGTGAGGTGCTAGTTGCACAATGAAGCTTCATGTATGTCCAATAAACAACTACTGCAATCTTTGACAATGTGATGTTGTGTTAACACACTGCACCACATCTAACCTAGACTCACCAGCAAGTCCAGACACAAGTTGTTGTGTGTGTCAAAACACATAAATTTGTGAGCATGACCAGCTGGGGAAGAACTTACCAAGTAGCCTCAGGGAATTGTGCAACCTGCGCAAGACAATGATAGAAGGCAATACAAGGTTTGATAGGAGACTAGACAAAACTTTGAGAACTGGTGTTTGTTTTGCGAAGCAGTGTATTGCAGTGACACCCTCATTTTCTCTAACACATACAAACCTGATTTTCTTCCTTCCGTAAAACAAACAAACTCTGATAGGGGACTCGACAAAACATGTTTTGGGAGATAGAGGCCATTCAAGTTCTGCCACACTGATGACTCTACACATTTCTAACCCCCAAATCAATGAGACATGTGTGCCCTGCCACTTGGCATCAGCACAGCACACGAGCCTCAACATATATGAATTCCCTTGCTACCATCCTTGAACCTCAGTACACCTTTGAATCCGCTAATCCCTGCTCCAAGTATTTTCACTGTGTCAAGCGCTGGTCGGTGAGTACATGTTGCCACTCTCCTCTACGTTGCACTTGCTTTGTGTAACTGTACTGACATTGCTCTCAGCTACTGCTCACTGCCCTTAAACCTTCTTATCGACTCCAATGTCCTATACTCCTGCTCACCATGCGACTCTCCACCTTTCATGTCTTGTTCACCACTGTCATCACCGCCTCATTGCACACATTGACCATGTCTTAAAGACGGTCGAATGTATTCAACACATCTAGAGGCAGGGATGTGATGCGCAGTTGTAATCCCACTTGCCGTTGTAAGAACCTGAGACACATGAGCGAAGCGAGTTAATCCAGGTGCAAAAGAGAAAGAGCACAATAGCATATTAACTGTACCTAAGACACACGAGCGAAGCGAGTTAACTACAGGTACAGGCTGTGAGCATATTGCATATGTGAGGGACAACGAAGAATACTCACTCCAGGTGCAAAAGAGAAAGAGCACAATGGAGTGTCAGGAGTGAGGGTGAAGATATATAAGACAGAGCCCTCAGGCAACCCAAAAAGAAAAATCTGTGATACAGATGTGTCCGCGTGAAGAAAGAACAATAGAGCAACCATATACAGAAAACAAAAGAGAGTCCGGTAACTACTAGTCCGTGAGCCGGAGCTGAAAAGCCATTACTCCCCCTCAGCGAGGTGAAACTGGACGAGCCCTAAGGACTTAGAGTGACGAACATGAGCTTCAGCTGGTAAAGACTTGGTGAAGATGTCAGCGGGGTTGTCAACTCCAGGGATTCAAATCAATTCGACGAGGCCTTCAGTGACGCATTTGTGAACAGCGTGCGCAGTGACGCAAGTATGTTTGGAGGAATGCTTCACGTGGGTGGACTTGGAAGCGTCTACAGCACTCTTGTTGTTGCAATGAAGGACGACAGGTAGAGGAAGAGGTTGCTCAATCTGATCAGTGAGAATTTTCAACCACTTGAGTTGCTCGCAAGCTTTGTGAGCCGCAAAGTATTCTGAGTCGAAGGTAGACTTCACCACAGAACGTTGTTTGTGCAAGGACCAGCAGACAGCGCCATAGCCAAGGAAATAAACCCGGCCGGAGGTGGAGAGCGAGTCATCTAAGTCGCCGGCAAAGTCAGCGTTGGTGTAACCAACAAGATTGTCAACGCCTTTGTTATTATGGCCTAGACAAAGTCAGAGACTGGAGGTACCGCGAAGGTAGCAAAGGACATGATATGCAGCACGGAGATGCAGCTGCGAGGGGTTGGACTGGTATTGACAGAGCTTTGCAACGGCGTACGAGATGTCAGGTCAAGTTCCAAGGGAGGCGTACATGAGTGAGCCAAGTACGCTGCGGTAGGTGTGGATAAGTGCAGGGTTGCACTGCTCCTTGGGATTTTTGTTTTGTACCAACTTTATGCCAGTTGGAAGCAGCGTGGAGGCAGGATTGGAGTCCTCATGCTGGAAGCGTTTGAGAACGGAGTTTATGTAGACCTCTTGATCAAGGTAAATGAGACGACTCCCCCTATCCCAAGTGATACGAATACTGAGATAGTGTTTGAGCTTGCCTAAGTCTTTGAGATTCAAATGGCGACAAAGAGCGTCCTTAGTCTCCTTGATGAGGGTGAGACTGTTTCCCATAATAGTGAGATCGTTGACGTAGCAAACAATAATTTGGAGGGCTCCCCCTTGTCAACGAGTGAAAATGGCGACATCACCTGTGTTGTAACAGACAAAGCCAAGTTCTTTGAGGCATGCCTTGAGCGTGAGGAACCATTGGCGTCCTGCTTGCTTTAGGCCATAGATTGCCTTATGAAGGCAGCATACTTTGCCTTCATCCAGTACAAACCCTTCAGGTTGCTCCATGTAAACCTCCTCGTCCAAAGATCCGTTCAGATATGCTTGTTGAAAGTCAATCTGGTGAATTTCCCAGTCCAGAATAGCTGACATAGCGACGAGGTATTGCCAAGACTCCAGACGGGCGACGGAAGCGAAGGTGTCTGTGAAATCAATGCCTTGAACTTGCTCAAAACCCTTGGCTACCAGACGTGCCTTATAACAATCAACATTACCGTCCTTGTCGAGTTTGAGTTTGTAAACCCATTTGCTCTTGATCGCCTTGCAACCAGGGGGCAAATCAACTAGTTTCCATGTTCCAGTGTCCTGGAGACCTTTGATTTCAGCCTCCATAGCTGCACGCCAGTCATCTCGGTCAGGTGAACCCATAGCCTGCCGGTAGGTACGAGGCTCCCCCTGAGGCGTAACTGCCGCTGCCAGCATGATGACCTGCTCGTCAGAGAGGACAGCGCCGGCGTCAGCTTTCGCTTTGCCTTTGCCTTTGTAGGGGACCTTGTTACCGCGAGCTCGAGTTGTCTCCTCAATCTCTTGTTCAGTAGCAGCCCACATAGACTGGAGACGCTTCGCATCACGAGGTACAACAGTGCGTTGTGAACGACGTGTAACACCAGCATGAGCCGGGTTAGAGAATGGAAGGTAGTCATGTGGAGAAGCGGCTGGAAGACGATTGGGATTTGGCTCGAGTTTGGGAGAAGGTACGACAGGAGGGCCTTTCCGTCTGGAAGGCGAGAGTGGCGTGGATGAAGAGCTAGGCTCTGGTTCAGCAGATGTGGACGAACTAGGAATAGGAGTAGAGGGACGCGGTATCCGTGAAGGCGTAGGAGCCGACGTGGATGTTGTGTCAAGAGGAGGTGGTTGTTGAGTTGAGGGCACTTGTGACGTGGTAGTAGCCGGCTGTGAAGAGGGTGTTAAAGGGAGTGAGAGTTCAAGATCGTACGTGGTCGGCGGAGAGGTTGGAATGCTCGAAGATGGTTGAGTAGGAGGTGAAGGACGGTTAGGAAAGATCAGTTTGTCGAATACAACGTCAGTACTCGAGACGATCCTATGAGTATGTTTGTCCCATAAGCGGTAACCTTTAGAACCCGCTTCATACCCAACATGCACAAGAGGCTGAGCGTGAGCATCGAGCTTCCTGCGATGATCCTTGTGAATGTGGCAATAGGCGAGGCAACCAAAAACACGGAAGTATGAAACATCCGGTTTGGAGCCAGTTATAATCTTCCAATCCAGAGACCGTTTGGGTGCTCGGTTGCGCACATGCACGGCGGTTTTCACGGCTTCTTCCCAGAATCCTTTGGACATCCCGGCGGTGTAAAGCATAGAGAGCGCAGCCTCCATGATGGTGCGGTTGAAACGCTCAGCCTTGCCGTTTTGTTGTGGTGTATCCGGGGTGGTGCGCTGATGGACAATGCCAAGATCCTTCAGTTGTTGCACGAAGTGCTTCGACTGGTATTCACCGCCCCTGTCAGAGCGAAGAATCTTGATATCCCTCTCGAACTGAGTTTTGACCAGCTGACGGAACTCCTCAAACTTCTGCTCCTGGTTGTCTTTGTGTTTCAGGAAATAAATCCGGACATTGTCAGAACAGTCATCAATGTACGTGAGCATGTAGAGGTGTCCGCCGTTTACAGAAGAGTTCTGCATAGGTCCAGCCAAGTCAGTGTGGATGAGATTGAAAGGTTTGTCCGCGCGAGGTGTCGAGGATGAATGGAATGTGCGCCGTGTGGCATTGCCGAGTTGACAACCTTTGCATGCGTGTTCAGAGCGAGGAGTCTTCTCGTTGATAGTCAGACCTGTCACCAGGGAGTCGTCAGAGCGTAGCTTCTGTAGTGCTTCCCAGTTCAGGTGACCATAGCGTTGGTGTACAAGGTCGATGGGTGACAAGTGCGTGTGCGTGGAGAAGGCAACCAACGAAGAAGAGACGTGAAGTCCCAACCAGTATTGGCCGCCCTTGAGAGTAACTATGCCGTGGGTGGTATCATTCTTGTGTATTTGTGCTTTACCGCCAGTGAAAACGGTAGAGAATCCTTTGGAGTCAAGACAGGAAATTGAAATGAGTCGGTAGGCAATGCTCAGGGCAGTATAAGACGTTGTCAAACTGCGCTGTGAGCTGCTTTCCATCAATGTGTACGGTTTCACGTACGCTCCCAGACCCAAGCGTAGACATTGAAGTCTTTGAAGCATCAGCCAATGTTGCAAACGACGGCATAGCAAACAGCTTGTAGTCGTGGAAGTTGTTGAGGCTGTTGCTGATGTGTCTTGTACAGCCTGAGTCGAGCATCCAGGGTGTTTCACCCGAAGCATAAAACATAACATCTATATTTGCAACATTGGCGGCTTCGGACGCGGAGTCCTCAGCAGAGACTACATGTACAGCAGCAGAACCGTTAGACGATGATGGTGACCCAGAAGATTCCTTCTTCCCTTTGTCCTTTCCTCCTTTTCCCCCTTTCCTTGCCTCCTCAATGGCAGCCTTCTTCTTACGACACTCGTCCTCTGTGTGACCCTTGTACTTGCAGAACCCGCACTGCTTCTTTGACTTGCCCGACGAGGACGAAGCCGAAGACTTGTTGAACTTGACTGCAGAGACTGAAGGCGATTCCTTTCGCTTAGCCTCGTCGATGAGGCGCGATCGGATGTCGTCGTATTTCAAGTCTTTTGGCGTGGTGACAGCGAGGATGGGCTCGACGATGTTGGCGAAGGAGTCAGGGAGTACCGAGAGAAGACCGAAAATCTTGAGCAGTTCCTTGTCGTCAAGGATGCCGGAGGCATCAACTTCTTGCCAGAGACAACCACGTTCTTCAAGCTGTTCAACGAGAGGGCATGAGCCGTCAATCGTGTGAAGGAAGTACTGCTTGAACTTGAGGAACGCAGAGAGAGTGGTCGAGGCGGAGTAGTTGGCCTTAAGCTTAGCGTAGATCTCGGCGGCAGAGTTGGTCTCGAGGTTGAAGAGATGGTGGAGAGAGCTGTTGATGGTTGCAAGGAGAACCAGAGTGACGTTGGCGTCGGCCTTGCACCAGTCGTCGTAGTCCGTGTCGGTGGACGCGGGCTTGACCAGAGAAGGATCGACCATGCCAGACACGGCTTGCGTCTTGAGGAACTGGATGAACAGCATGTTCCATTCCTTCCAGTTGTTGGCACCAGTCAGCTTAGGCAGCGAGTCAAGTTTGATGGACGAGGAGTTGCTGGAAGTGTTCTTGACGAACGACGAACCAGCGGCAGAGGGGCCTGCAGAGGCAGGAGTGGACCTAGCAGGGCCAGACGATGCCGAACCACCTGTGGGAGGTGTGGTGCTCGACATGTAGGTAGGACGTTAAGGATGTGGATACAGAGACCTGGAGTCGTGTGTCGACGTTGATCGGAGCGAAGCGCAGATGGGCGCGATAAGGTGAACGACGAGTGTGGATTAGAGTCAGGCGGGGCTCATAACCTAAAGCCGGTCGAATGTATTCAACACGTCTAGAGGCAGGGATGGATGCGCAGTCGTAATCCCACTTGCCGTCGTAAGGACCTAAGACACACAAGCGAAGCGAGTTAATCCAGGTGCGAAAGAGAAAGAGCACGATAGCATAATGACTGTACCTAAGACACACGAGCGAAGCGAGTTAACTACAGGTACAGGCTGTGAGCATATTGCATATGTGAGGGACAACGAAGAATACTCACTCCAGGTGCAAAAGATAAAGAGCACGATGGAGTGTCAGGAGCAGGGGCGAAGGTATATAAGACAGAGCCCTCAGGCGACCCAAAAAGGAAAATCTGTGATACAGATGTGTCCGCGTGAAGAAAGAACAATAGAGCGACCATATACGGAAAACAAAAGAGAGTCCGGTAACTACTAGTCCGTGAGCCGGAGCTGAAAAGCCATTATGTCTCCCATGCCGCTCGGCTATTCAATTGATGACGCTGGCTTCGAAAGGTCGCAGTGGGTACTCACACTGCTGTGTGGGACGAATGGCGTCGCTGACAATTATCTCCTTTATTCATGTAGCCTGAATGATCGAGCCACAGAGCCCGTGCCAGAGGTAAATGACATCGTGTCGAAGTTTGGAGAGCTTAGAATAAACACCGCTGTTTCCACACCCCATGAGTACTCCGACGCAACTCACTCGGGTGACGGAGTCTTCGAGATACCAGGGTTCGCTGATCACTTCACTGAGAGTCCTTTAGCTTTAGAACCCAATGGTTGGTACCCAACTAGATCGCGCAATATGTAGCAAGGTAGTTCCGTGTATGCATCCATGTCCTTGCCCTACCACTACTACATACATCTATTGTTACGTGCCCATTATCTTGCATTTGTGCCCTGACGAGGTCCCGCTACTATTTGATGTATACGCCGACGTCAGTGATGGGCACATCTGCGGATGCATGCGATGTGTATCGTCCTTTGGTCCGAGTCACCAATGCAAACTTGTGATCCCTGGAGGTACAGGCAACAACGAGTTCACGTCAGTTGAGCCCAGCTTAACATTCAGAGCTCTTCTCGCGAACTGTAGAACTCTGGGGGGCGGAACGTGCGGATAGATTCTGACTTGGCTGTGTTCGCATGTTTGTTTGTAACAAGCGGTGCAGAATGCTGTCTCTTGCGACTACACCGCCAGCTTGTCTGTGGGTGTCCGCCGCCTGATCCTAATTTAAGTTGTGCGGGGCGGAATGCCGACGTCCTCACGCGTCGAACGAATGGCAGACACTCGATTGGGGAGATGAATTCTTGCTGATACCACTGCCCTATGTTTGACAGAGTCGGTGCTCACCTGCCTATGGCTGTAATGACATATGTTTAGCAAGAGATTGAAATAGATGATGATGCTTTGCACTCAGCTATGTTTACCAGGAGTGTCACAACATCCGAAACACCACGGCTGAGCAGCTGATGAGCATGAGCGGGGGCCATCTGTTGTTCTGCTAATGCCCGAATGTGATGTTCACGCAGAAAAAACGTTGCCAGTCAATGCCGTTGTGTGAGATTGGATGTAAAATAGCCAATCAAATTTTCAGGTTCAGCAGACGTGATATATGGATTACTATTGACAGCGCGGAAACAAATGTGCAAAGGATGCATGCAGTTGCATCGGGAACTCAGGTCGCATTATATGAGATGATAGGACATGGAGACAGAACAAAGTACGAATGGAGTGTGGGATTAAGAAGTTTTGGAGTCGGACTGGCCGCATTCTTTGTCGGTCGAAACGCTGATGATGCCGAGCATTGCGTCTTCAACCTCAGCCTGCGTGTTGGTCAAGGCAGCACTGCCAAGGTCATCGAGATGATTGGCTTTGTTGGTACCGAATTCCTCAATGTCGTCATCGAGGATCTGCTTGAAGAAACTGAGGAGGTTACTTGAGCAGACGTCCGGGGTCGATACAAAGAATGAAACGCGGACTCACGTAGAAATAGCTTGTTTTGATTGACCATTGAAGCGTTTGCGGATGTCCTGTAGCTGTTTGTCAACGGTCTTCCAATAATTTGCCTTAGCGGGGAGCTCCAGCAGCATGTGACGCTAGACACGATGAAAAGTAAACACTGCAAGGAAACTACTATTTGAAGATGAAGAGCACTTACAAGGAATGCAAAACGGGCGAGCATCTGTACCGTAATATTGACACTGTTGAGATTCATGCTGGAAGTCCCCTTGAGCTTGGTAGCGTTGGAAACGAGAGTAAAGATATCGGAGACATTCAGACGATCACCGTCAGGGTTTTGTTGGTTCACGGTGCCCATCGACTCTGCAATCTGTGTGATATCGAGCTTGGTCAACAAATCATTGCAGAGATCGAAGCAATGACAAGATACTCACCGCTAGCTTAATATGCCTGCGCCTGTCATTGAAGCGTTCATAAACGCGGGAACAGACGACGTGGTAATGGGTGGGATTCTCTTTGATTTCCGGCGTAAGACCCCATTTCGGATGGCGTTCGAGGATGCTCTATGAAGCGTTAGTGAGTCACGGTTGATGTCTGAGGTCACGGCGACGTACCAATACAATGCGAGCACCATCCTCAAGATACCCAGTTGCTTGCGGAGAGACCAAGGCGTTGTATGAATAAAGTTCGATTTTACCCTGTATTGGATATTATTATATGGGACATTCGAGTGCGCTGAGTTACAGAGAACATACCTTGAGTACCTCTGGAAGCTTGAATGTAGCGTCAGCAGGCTGCATCTGGTCTACCTTTGTCATTGTTCGCAGGGAGAGACCGATGCTGAAGAGAATTTGCTCATTCAGAGGCATCTACACACGAGCCGTTAGTCAAACATTGGCTTATATGATACAAATAGTACAGCTTCAATGGAGACACATACCTTTGAAGCAAATGCCAGAAGCTCGCTTTCCTTGTTGTCCAGCTTGAGCTTTCGAGCTACCCGTGTTGAAGTTTCACCAGCGTCATTGTCTCTGGGACGCTTGAAACCCACAATGACTGCTGCAACCGCTGCCTGAGAAGAAAGTGGCGAAGAGACAGGTGCCGCCGCAGGTTCTTGTGATAGACTCCCGGAGCTGGCAAGCTCGTCGTCTGCCGGTTGCGACAATGCAGGTGAGGTGGTGCGAGCTGGACGGTTGAGTCGCTCAGCCATTGTCATGCGTGATAGTGAAGCCATGTTGAGAATTAGTGAAAGGATTGTAAAAGCGGCCAGTAAAGGGAGTCGAAGAAAACGAGAGTAAGAGGCAACAAGATGGTTTCCATACGGTCAAGTTGCAGCATTTTGTTGGGAAAAAAAGGCGCCTGCGGAAGAAAAATTCTGTCGTCATAGCGGAATTGATAACGCGTCACTGAAACAAAAAAAACCTGCGTAAGAGCAAACATCGATCTTTCTGCATTGGTGGCTGTGATATGTGCCTCTCAAGTCTTGTATCCTTCAGAGCCAAGGATGCCGCCAAAGCGCAAGCACAACGAGTTGAACGGTAAGCTCACCTGTAAAGGAAAAGTGATGATTAGTGACCCGAGACAAAATTCTTGAAGGCGACTTTGTGGATGTACCTGGCCAGCCAAACCACCTGCGCTGTGTACCTTGTTCAGAGCGGTCTGGAAAGCTACATAACATCACGCGAACACATATGAGTGACCACATTCGAACAGAGAAGCACATTACCGCGATGGCATGGAAATCCCAGCAAAATGCCAATGAGACCCCCATCATCCCCATCACAGTTGGCGCAACTGCATCACTTTCCCTTCCAGACATCCATCCACATCGGCCTTATGCTCCTGTGGCCCGTGTTCGCTCTGAGAGTCCATCGAGTGTCCTTCAGAGGATGGATACCAACGAAGATGGTTTATTCCAAGATGACTGTGGTCAACCTATTCACTTTACGGCTGGTGAAGATGAGGAGCAAATCTTGAATCAGGCCTTGAACCAGCGTATCGAGGATCTCAACTGTTACTCACATGAAAGTCTTGGGGATTTTTGGGGTTCAAACACCGACACTGGAAGTATGTTTGACAACGAGGATGCAACATTATCAAATGTGGTTGGGCACTAGAAACCATGGGTAAGCATTTGAAAGTACACTAATGCTGTGATTGACTTCTTATCCTCAACATTCAGATTTAGACGATGAGGAAGATGAGGAAATTCTTGCAGAGCACAACGAGGCAGGACATGACAATCACAGATGGGCACCATATCAAACAAAGATAGTGAGTTGCACTTCCAAGTCTGAGAATACAAGAAAGCTATCTCAACTCTCCCTGTAGATGTTTATGCTCGACTTCTTGGACAGTCTGCCTCATCTGAGGCTGTCGGATGATCACCTAAAGACAATCATGTGGGTTATGATAGAATGCGGGACACCTGACGTGCCATTGTTTTCCGCGTTACGAAAACTTCAAACCAAGCTCACCATAGATATGGGGATCCAGACAACTCGGCATGTATCAACAATGGGAAACGAGTTTTATAGTAATAGTGCTGCTCAGATGTTCCACCTTGTAAGCATGTCATCATTGGGAACAACAGCAGCTGTACTCACCTGATGGCTGTCAACTTACAAGGACTGGGCAAATCCTCTCGTGCGACCACATATCCGACCATATGTGGAAGTTTCATCAACCATCTCAGAGTTCTATCAAGCTGAACGGCTAATGAACACAGATGTTGATCTTCTGCAGCTCATGT
This sequence comes from Cytidiella melzeri, assembly GCA_022592445.1. Taxonomy (NCBI): domain Eukaryota; kingdom Fungi; phylum Basidiomycota; class Agaricomycetes; order Polyporales; family Irpicaceae; genus Cytidiella; species Cytidiella melzeri. Next base: position 93,165 of record JABYQR010000098.1, on the reverse strand, counting down.
GGGCCGATTTCAAGAGAGCACCTGGACAACACTTCTATATTAAGGAGTTAGCTTGTCTGCAAGATGGCAGGTTTGTCATACCCATGAAGTGGCTATGCATCATCGACAAAACAACAGGTGCGGAGACCGAGTGCGCAGATGTTTACCATGTCGACTATGAAATAACGGTCAGTTGTGTTATGATTGACATTAATCAGTTAACCTTATCTTTGAGCAGACGGGTGTAGCTCACTTGCACATCGACAAAGTCACACGTATACTGGCCACCGATCTCATGAGCAATATCTTGGATTTGAAGAATCAGGGGTTGGAGATCCGATTTGACGGTGTGTATCACAATCAAAATGCACTCAAAATGTATATGATTCACTCACATTGAGATAGATATGGCACCGAAGTGGACACAAGAAATGCCCCATCCAGTGCGGCTCAAGGCCCAAGGGTGACCAACATTCACACTTGGTCTGATGTCGTGGGCAGACGACGTGTCAGGAAATCGCTCAAAGCAGTATAACGCACACACCAATGTCTACTCAGCTAATCTGAACCTACCCCACCATAAGCTTCAGCAGGAATATTTTGTCCGGTTTAGCTCAACTTCTCCCACTGCGACTGCTCTCGAGCAACTTGATGGCTTTGTGGAAGATATAGGGCCTGATCATTGGCATGACGCGTACGATTGCCTTTTGAAACAAGAGATCTTGTTCCGCCTAATAGTACGGGTTGAGCCTGCTGATAATCCACAGCAATCTGAACTGTGCTCCCATATTGGATTGAACGGAAACAAATTCTGTCGCAAGTGTCATGCCGGAGGACCTGCAAAAGAAATGGAGACTCATGTTGGGTATCATAGCTTGTACAAGGTGCGCAGAGCAAGCATCCCAGCAAATCAGCTCTGACTTGTCCTCACCAATACATAGGAAGGAGTAGCACGCACAGCAGATGAGACTGCAAGGGAAATTGTCAGCCAGCTGGTTGCTGCCACTCGTGGCAATGAGCAAAACATTGAGGCGATGCAAACTGCCAGCGGGATCAAAGATCCAATTGCGCAATTTTGGATTCAACAGCTGATCCAGAAAGCACGCAGTCTTCATCATAAACATATTTCCAATGCAGAAACTCAAGACTCACGATTGAAGGACCGGAAGCTCAAAGGCCAAGCACGTCAGGCCGTGAAGAACGAGATCAGTGATAACATTGAAAGAGAGCTTGTTAAGTGGCTCACTGAGCAACCTGCACATCGCTACAGCAAGCTTGCAGGGGACTCCCGTATGTTATCAACATCACATAGGTCCTTACTCAACTGACCCTGGTGCCTAGCTTTGCGTACTCAAATTCGCCCCGGAGATCATTACAATAAACTGCTGGTGTTAGAAGGTGAGTTACAATTAGCAGGTCTGAAACTTTACTGCAGTCTGCAAACAATCACACACCACCTTTAGGTCTCGACGTCCATCGAGATACAATTGTCGAGCTTCTTCATACATATTTATTAGGGCTTGACAAATACGTATGGCACGCGTCCCATTTGGTTTGGAACGACGTGCAGCGGCAACTCATGGCAATCCGACTGCAAAGTTCGTCAGTGGACAGACTGTCAATATTTCCTGTGCAGGGAGATTACTTGGTCAAATATCGCAACAATCTAATCGGGAAACACTTCAAAGCATTGCAGCAAGTTGGTGTGTTTCATCTACATCCTGATCTTCTGGAGAGTGAGCACGGCAGTCTGCTGCTCAAGATCTGGAAGGCAACGGGCGAGTTAGGGGCACTCCTGTTCTATCATGCTATAGATGACATGTCGACATACTTGGTCAGTTGGCCGCATACAGAGTTCAATGCCTGTGATGAGACGTTACTGATATTGCATTTCTGTGGCCAAATTTTTCTAGGAGGATCTTGAGGTGCTGATTGGAAACCTGCTCGACGTCTGGGGGGCCATTGATCCCAACCGAATCCTCAATAAGCCGAAGATTCACTTACTCCAGCACATTATCACCGACATCCGCAATGGCGGACCAGCCATCCTATTCTCAACAGAGATCTTCGAGTGCTGGAACTCCATTTTCCGGATGTGTAGTGTCCTATCGAACCACCATGCTCCAAGTCATGATATTGCGGCAGCAATAGCTGATTTAGAACGTTTCAAACATCAAGTCAGCGGAGGTTGGTGGAGAGCTGGACATAGTAGCTATGTTTGTGCTGGCAAAGGTGTGAGAGAAATGTTCCACATACATAGCGAAATACAGCGTCGCCTCGGATGGGCAGATCCAAAAGTTCTTTCCCCTGGTATGTTATTGCTTTTGCCTGAAGTGAGGATTTCCCTTACGCTCAAGTAGGAACTGTGCGAAGGGCGACACAAAAGAAGCGTGTAATCATTGCGTGGGCAGTCAGCTGTGTCGAAGAAGGAACTCAAATCACCGTTGATGCCTGCGTGTCGTCCAATCCATCATATTGACCCGCAGATACTCTCTGGGAATATGCACACTCCTTGGCTTCAAGGTCCGCCGATGTGTGCAAGGAGGGGTCTTGGGTGTTCTATGAGAGGCCAGACGGAGCTGTCAATGGGGACACGGCTGGGTTTCCGGTGAGCAAAACGTTGTTTGTCATGCGGCTACCGTTGAACACTGGTTGCCCAACCACTATAGGCCCGGGGATGCTTGACTTATGCTGGTCGCATCCGCAGAATTCTTATCCCTACCTCTGATCCTCGTGGTGTGAACGGGCTGGTGGAGGTTGAACGATTCGCTGTTTCTGCCCAACCCGACACTCGGCTGAATATGCCTGTCCTTTATCGTGAGTGTGCGTCGATTCTTGTTGACGTTGTTCCGGTTCAGGTATGTTCGCAATACTATTCCGAGAGAAATCATATGGCAACACTGACATGTACTACAGAAAATTGCTTTCATCTTCAATGCACAGCACGACTGCTTAACCGCAGAGTGCACAATCGGAGATCAGAGCGTGCGTCAAGAAAGAAGAATAACGAGCCTCACCCAGAAAGTTGTCAAGCACGGTGTAATGCAACGCTACTTCGTCAACATGCACGCTCTGCACAACGCGGCCCTTATTCGGAACACTCTTCCCCGTCACTTCTCAAAGCCGAAGCCATTTTACAACGATCGTGCTGCAAAGCATCAAGAGTTCGCCGATAAGGTCTCCTCCGTTAACAACAAACGCCGCGACGCTGCTGCTGCAAAGGCACGGGATACACGCGCACGCAAGAAACAGGTGCAAGAGCTGCAGATGTCGCAGCCAGGCAATTCGGGGTGATACCACGCTGCACTCGTGTACATAGTATCGCAAATGCTCCATTAATCAACCACTATTTACTCTGTCTAACCTCTAACCCCTTCAGCTATTGCACATCTGAACCGAAAATCACATCAAACAGATGTCGAAACGAGTGCTCAACAGGTGAGAAACCCTCGCGCGGAGGTATGTCGTAACACATGGCATCGACCCGAAAAACATCTGCCCACGCGCTGTTTCGGTACCTCCGGCAGACATCTGGGTGAGCGAACATTGTCATGAGATTATTGAGAGCATTGACATCTGTTCCCCTCATCTGTCGAACACCTCAGGTCAAGTTGGCGGTGTAGCACACAAGGGCCATCATTGATGACCTTTCCGGCGATATCATTATCCTTGGTGATCCTGATCTCGTCGTCCGCTCCCGGTTTCAGCCTCAGCGCGCTGACTTGATTGAAAGGCGCGTGTTGCCATACGTCATTCGCCTCGCCTTTTCGCTTTCATCACTCCTGTCTCACTATCATTGTTCGCCGTCCTCGCCGCTTCCTCTTGAAATGTTTCGTTCGCAGGTAATTCCCTTATATATACAAAACATTCCTACTCGCTACCGCTAACGCAATAGTATTACCTTTCGTTTACTAGTAGCTCACGAATCGACTCCACTTGTTTTAGAGTTCCGACTCGGCTGTCTGAAGGTGTAGCAGTACGGTGAGCGAGATCAAAGTATCAAGAACCCAAAAGACTTTCTGAAACGTACCTTGGCAGGGGTGCTGATGCCCACGCATGTCCTGGCGGGTGGGGACGGGGTGTATAATCGTAGGTACGCCTACAAAGCTTCAAGCTCGGCTCCTTTCTACTCGATTAAAGTCAGTGGTTTTGTGCTCATACAATGTGTCCAGCGCTGAGAGCCTAGTTTGAGAAGGGGGCACGCACAGGTTCATTGATGCGACATCTTTACCTAGCACCATTTCTGCCCCTACTATCATCTCGTGAACATCATGTTGGTCGGGTGCTCTACGGTCTAGTCGAACATGAAACTTGAACCTTCACGTTCGAAACAGCAATGTAATGCTGTGGCCACTGCGCACCATCATCTACCTCGTACACATCTGATGCAGGGAGTGCCAAGCAAGCTCAGGGACTTACTCAGCTTGCGTTAAACGCGGAACGGGAACTAGACAAATATTCGGGAGCTGAAAGCAGTGTAATGCTGTGACACCCTCGCACAAAAGTGGTAAGCAACTGCACGGGAAAAACACAAACATACTCTGACAGAATATAAGACAAATCATGTCTTGGGAGCTGGAGACTGTTCCCGCCGCATTGCCGTTACACTGGGAGCAATGACTCCACACATTTCTAACCTCCCTGATTCTTGAAACATGCCTGGCGACTGCTTATCACAACAGCACAGCGCACGAGCCTCAACATATAAGAATTCCCTTGCTACCATCCTCGAACCTCAGTACGCCTCTGAATCAGCTACTCCCTGCTCCAGGTAATCCATTGTTTCAGCGCCGGTCGGTGAGTACATTGCCACTCTCCTACCCATTGATTGCGCTTAGCCTTGTGTCACCGTACTGACATTGCTCTCAGCTACAGCTCACTTTCCTTTCAACCTTCTTTATCATCTTAAACATCCTATACTCCTGCTCACCATGCGATTCTCCAACTTTCTCGTTTTGTGCGCCACCATCCTCGTGACCGCCTCACTACACACGTTGACCGTGTCCGCCATGCCGTACGGCTATTCAACTCACTCTGGCTACACGAGGTCGCAGTGAGTGCTTACACTTTTGTAAGGTATGCTGAATGAAAAACTGTCACTGACAATCCTCTTCTTTTTTTTTCCATGTAGTCTGTACGACCGATCGGATGCTGCAGACCTGCAACATCAAGCGCACCGAGAGGCCTATATGCGCCGCGACGCAGAAGCCAATGTTCTGCATCCACGCGTCGTAGACTACGATAGTACCTCACCGCATCTATCCCGGGCCTCAGAAGAGCGTGTAAAAGCCAGGGCGCGGAGGAATCTTCAAAGTCAGGCTGCGACTGCTTTCTCGAGACGCACAGATCCTATCAAGCAATTTGATGCCATAGGTTCCGGGTTGAGCGACCTTTCAAGTAAGGCTTCGTCTGCTTTCAAGAAAAGTCCACCACCAGCCAAGGGCTATGGTTCCTACTTTAGTAACCTGGCTGGTAGCGCTGTTAGTAGACTTTCTCGCCTTCGTGTAGGATGGAAGCGCCGATAGTAGTATTAGATAGCCCGGAGGATCTAGCATTGCAAGGTATTCCCGTGTATGTATCCATGTCCCCCCACCACCACCACATACATCTACTGTTACGTGCCGTTCATCTTGCATGTGTGCCCTGACGAGGTCCCGCTACTATTTGGTGAGGACGCCGACGGGCACATCTGCGGAACCAATGCGATGTGTATTTTTTTCTTTGCTCCGAAACGCCAATTGCAAACTTTGTGAATCCTGGGAGGTAGAGGCAACAACGAGTTCACGTAAAGTCGAGCCCAGCTTTACATCGAGAGTTCCTTTCGTGGACTTGTCAGTATATATATATATATATATATCAATCTGAACGGGCAGTGGGCAGGTCACAGGACGACTCGCCTCGAGGCAGGTCACGCCGTTACATCTCTTACCTCACCGTTCCTGCAGCACGAAATGGAAGTAGGCAGATTGCAATTGACGACGTCGAGGTACCTGGGACGAAGCTTAACAAACTTCCATATGCGCATCTAGCCTGGGGGGATGCGGAGTAAGTATTACTATACATGCATATGCATGCCGGATTCACCTCTCGTAACAGAACTCCTCTCGTGGACTGATACGAACGGTCAGTTGAACGGTGACAGGACAACATACACACCTCGAGGCAGGTCACGCCGTCCAGCCATGACCTCCCCACTCCTCTCGAAGACAAAGCTTAACCTACTCACTCCGAGTCCGAGTCGAGCTCCAAGGTCCGGTTCGACGAAGAAAATATATTCCATGATTTGAGTGAACGGCTGACATGTACAATATTGATTCCATAGTAAGAACGATGAGGATTGACCAACATACAAAATATTAAACATACACTCACTCTACTCTATGTACGATGCGCGATATGCAGTGTCCGGTTGCTTGAGAATGAGATCGAGAGGCGAGTAAGGAAAAGATGACACGAGACAAGAATATGTACCCTGAAAAGATTGAAAGAGAGAAGGGACATGAACGGAACAGAACCAGGCAAGCGATGACAATTTTTCGACAAGAACACGGAACAAGGGAGCGCAAGAACCGAGTAAGAAGCGTGTGTGTGTGTGTGGTCATAGAACGTAAATGCAGCGTAGTGCAAAATTGCGTGGAATGTGTGCGTGCACGATCATGCAACGTGACGTCCGGATAGACCGGATAACGTGAGCGAGACATGAGGAGAGGTCGTGTTGTATGGTTTGATGCTGGAGGCTTGCACAAAGTGAATCAATATAGCGCGGGAGGTACGCCATGAGGTAGGCGGTAGGAGAGACTGGCGCCGTTGATGTAGGTTATTTGAGTCTATAGTCTACGACTCTATAGGCGTCGGTGGGAGTTGGTCTAGGGTAGGTGAGACTAGGGCGAGGGCCTAGGACGTGCTGCGAGGTAGCGGTGCGCAGAGCAGTACAAGGTTCTAGGCGAGTAGAGGCAGTCATACGACTGGCGCACAGAAATCCAGAAGCAGCTCACGGCTGGAGCATGGCGATAGGGTGGTCAGTAGGAGCGCGTACGTTCCCTGCGTGGTGTGCTTCTGTGAGATGTGCTGCTGCGAGACAGTTTGGCAGAAGGTTGTGATGGCTGGCCAAAGCCCGTAAAGAGCCGCTTCAGCAATGGCTGATCTTTCTTGGGACTTATCGGACTGCGTGAGCTGCCCCTCGATGACGAGCGAGAGCCTCTGTACTCATCCTGCGACGACGGGATCAACATGTTGTCTGTGGATGATGAGAAAATACTCACTACAACCTCAATCCGCCTGCCTGAGGGTGGTATGATAACGTAGGTTTCACCTGCCCGCGGTGGTGGAAGAACGATTTCTCGCGTGTTACCGTCGTACTGGTATGTTCGATAGTTCTTCGGCACTTGGTATGCTGAAGGAGGTGAGACGTAGGAGGGATTCTGGGGATAATACGTTGCTTGCACCGCAGGCTGGCCGTACGGGAGGTTTAGCGATCTAGAAACAGCCTCTGCTGGGGTAGTGAGTGACCGCCTTGGTTCAGGACGGGATGCATGGGACAACGAACGATGAGGTGATCGTTCGTCTGATCGTGACGACGAACGACGGGAGGTCGCCGAGGGCGGTGTCGAGATACCACGGGTGGTGTATGGGTTCGTGTACATTTGCATGCGTGTGTTCTGCTCCTGCACCCAGTTAGAGACACGGTTCTGCGTGGCGAGGTGTCTCTCGTAGCCCTCGGGAGAGTAGTCGTATTCAGTCATGGTGAGCGTAAGGCAGTAGAAACGGATGGAGTATGTGAGGTTGGAGGAGGCGTAACGGGAAGATTTATAGAGGGAGGGGAGGGGCCTCGGGGCAGATTATGTACGGACGAGGGATATAGGATCAATAGGCGAGCAGCGAGTTCCGAGTGGAGATGTCAAGCGTATGCTGTAAATAGTAACCGGAAACACGGCCACTCCCTACGAACCCGTGTGGGTGAGGTGGAATGCGCTACGCTCAGCGTTGCGGTAGAGGACGGTCGTCGTGGTCGTGCAGTTCAGAGTCGGTGCTGCCTACAACACATGGCTATAAGATGTTTCTCCTTCCAAAGCCCAAAAAGGAAACTCGGCAATTACCGCCCGTCAAAGCCACCATCTCCAGAACAAATACTTTTGTGTGAGCCGCTACATCCATCATTCTTGGCCTCGCTGCTACCAACTATCAGCCCCAAGATGACCAACAACGGGCTGTAATCTTTGTATTATGCCAATCTCAGGCAACCCGCAGACATTCCAACCGCAAGTCTTTGTTTTGTCTTTTTTTCTCCAGACAGCACTTGTGGCCCCTACGCGCTACGCAAAAGCGGTACCTCGACATGACAACTTCCTCCATACTGCACCAACAGTTCCAGCTCCTAGCATAGCCTTGAACTTGACTCCCTGCCATACGTTGTCCGACTCACCACAAGCATCTTGACTTGACTGCGGCTATGGCATGACTCGGAGCGTATCTCACCTATACACTGGCAACTGTCGAACGCCGCCACGCAATCTCGACGGGCTGCGCTTGTGGCATCATCGATATCTGGCTATCCGGCAGATGGTCAAAGGCACAAGCTCATCGTCTTACGGTATGCGGAACAATGGGCCATGTCACACTTGACCTCCACGCCACAGAGCCACTCCAGCTTCCCACCCGGGGGAGTCCTCGAGATCAGAGAGCTGAGGTGGCTCTGTGGGGGTGAGCGAAGCTAGTACTAATACACAACGCGTAGTTCTTTGCCAGTTCTTTGCGTTATAAGGAAGATCTTCGTTCAAGAGCCAGGTCTGGGCGTGGCAGTCACAGCTGGAACTTGGCGTACCGCCAACGCTGTCGAACAAATCTTTCACTTGCCGTCTGCCCTTCACGTTTCTGCGAAACTCTACGTTACCGACCCACGTCATCTATTTCCAACTCGTCCCTGGGCGTCGAGTCCAATTTGAACGCTAAACAACACCCACGAGAACTCCAAAGCTCCCATTACACGTGTACGCTACGGAGACGCTACTCTACATCATGAGACCTCCTCGACTCAGTGCTTTCAGCTAGCGACGGACGTGACTCGAACACAGTCAATCTTTCGTCACCTCCTTGGTGACGATGCACCTAGTCTCCAGAGGCTCTAGGCTGGCCTAGACCGGGATATGTATGCTGCTTCGTAAGACTTGGAACAACCTGGTGGCGAGTACTGAGCTTTGATGATGTATATGTTCCCAGCTCGAGATTTCTGTCTTACCACACAAGTCGCTCCAACGGTCCTCATGTCATGGGTCTAAACCGATGCTACATGCCGTCGCACTTGATGAGGCTCAAGTCAACCGTGCGGTTCAAACTTCACGAAGAAATAGATTAATCACTCCGAGACGTTGTTGGGCTCGAGGCTTTCGGGGCGCCAATCTGCCCCTGCAGCAATATTTCCCTGATAGCTCACCAGCGATGGTTCTCGTAGAAGTGCTGCTCGAGAAGGTGGAAATATCACATATATCCTGGTATACTCATGTGATTTTTACTACATCGTTTGAAATAATGCAAATGTCTTTACGCCGTGGCTAACGACTAGGCGCCCATTGTGCGTAGCAATATTCTGCCTATAACTCACCAGCGACGGTTTCCGTAAGCAAACGCCCTTCGTAACATTGAGAGAATACATATATCCAGATGTTACAGCCAGCCCAATAACGATAGACCGCCGCGGCACAGTGTGCGCAGAGCAGAAGGCGCAGGCCCCCGGCACACTCAAGAACGAAGCAGGCGGGCAACTGGAAAACGGCGTGGCTATCGGGGTCCTAGACGGCACCCGCCCCACCTGCGCCACTTCTGCTCTGCGCACACTGTGCCGCGGCAGTCTATCGTTATTGGGCTGGCTGTAATACATAGCTTTCATTTATGCTATGTTGTTTGAGGATTGTACTTACGCTGTGGCCGGCGTTTAGGCGCTCATCGTGCGTTCGCCAACGCTTGTTGTCGTAATGAGCATCTCTGTCCCATCTCTGTTTCACACTACTCAATTAAAGCAGTGATTATGCACAGTGGCGAAAAAAGAAACGTCTCTGGTATGATATCGTCCCAATAACTATCTACTCAGGGCGGGGTATCAACGATGCACATTCACAATCCTCTTCACACCTTCCCCCCAAGCCCAAATCCAGCCGCCAACCCCCTCGCCATCGTATCCCCCATCTGCCCTCCCAGCCCCTCCGTCGGCACAAAAACTGTCTTGGGTCCAAACGCCTGCACCCTCGCCACCTCCATCCTGCGCAACTCCATCTCCCTCGCGAACTGGTCTGCCACCTGCGCGTGCGCGGCAGCCTTGATCCGCACGGCTTCTGCCTCGGCTTCCGCTGCGACTTTTGTCGCCTGCGCTTGGGCTTGTGCTTCGATGAGGAGACGTTCGCCTTGGGCGCGGGCGGCGGCGACGACGCTGTATGCTTGTGCGTCTGCTTCGGTCTACATTCATCCCAAAACATACAAAAAAAGTGTTTGTTTTATTTCGTATTTGTGGATCGGAAGGACAGAGACGTACGTTGCGTAGTTGAGCCTTGACACGCGCGACGGACAACGCGCCCTCTTCCTGCTTGATCTTGTTGCTGTTCTCACGATCGACGTTGGCGGCTTCGACTTGGGCTTGCAACGCCCTCGTGGTCAGCTTGTCCATGGTATGCGCGATGTCGCCCTTGAATTGTCGGTCAATGACAGCTGTTGTGTCGTGTGGTCAGTTTCGAAGGGGATGAGACGAAAGAGTAGAAGGAACGTACCGAGATCTTTGAGGACGATGCCGTATTCGAGTGCAGCGCTGTGGAGGTCGTCCATGGCTCGTGTGCGGAGGGCGTCGAGGAAGGCAGACGAGGCGTCCGTGCCGTCGTCCATGTTGTCCGGGCCTAGCGAGCGCTGCTTGACCATCGAGCTGTAATCCACTTTATGATATGTCAACAACAGTTCCCAGATACGTTGCGGTTCGAGTACTTACGATGCGCGACAATTTGGGTGAGAATAGACTGAGTCTTGTCTCGCAGAGCGTCGTATGGCGTAATGTAGCCGTGCTTCGCGAGTTTGAGTGGTTCCGTCAACTGCCTGCACAATCGTTCAGTTCCCCATCGACAAAGCTGAGGACTAGTCAACACTGACCATTTCAAGTATATTGTCAAGCCGACAGGGACTTGATCTCGAGTAAATCTATAATCTCAAGGTGTCACCGTTCGTTCTGCCTCGCTCAGCACGTTGAAACTTACATGTCCTTTGTAGGCATTTCCTTCTGGTTTTCACCAAGAGTGTACATCCCACGCAGTGTCACGTTCGGGTTTGTGATGTAGTGCTGGCCAGCGGGGAGAAGCTCGAGGTCGTTACCCTTCTGCAGGATAGCGCAGTTATTTGCAGGGATGTTCAAGCTGGAGTATTATAGTGAGTGAAATGAAGACAGCGTGAAGAGGAGCATTCGCACAAGAGGGCAACAACGTAGCTCCTTGAATTCTCTTCCGAGCTCAACATGGTGACCTCTTCGGTCCTGCAAGACAGATACTGTCTCAGTACCAAATACCCCCGAAAGAAGTCTAACAATTCCCGGAAACGCACCAGCCGAGCACGGCGTCAGTCGTCGAATCTTTCCACGGATTGGCCAAGTGCGTCTGGTCGACAATCCCGAGAACGTCGAATGTTCCTTCGACGGCGTACGCGACGAAACCGGAGTTCTTGATGACGAAGATGCAATTCTGCAGAGCCAAGCGTGAGTACTCTCAAGCTAAGTACTGAGGTCAACATGAAATTACCTGAGGGTCCGACACTACTGCTGCCTAAAAGCTTACTTAGATTCCGAGTCCACATGTTGATTCGATGCACCGTACCTGATTCTGGGATACTTGCACGACGGTCAAGCCCTGGAATGAAATCACAGTATCGGACACTAGTTGACAACGCGTTGAGCACGAGTACGCGTAAGGAGAACATGAGGCCGATGTCGCTTACGTCCTTGGGTCCCACACCACTCTCGTGCCCACCAATTCCTCAGAGGGAACGAAGGGTACCTTCCCGGGAGAGTCAGTATCTTGGGCAAACCACCATGGTTGATGAGGCCGAGTTGGCCGGGGGTGATCTCTCGCCCTATCCAGTCCGTTGGTTTCTGACAGCACACCGTTCAACACATGCACGCAGAAGCGTACGCGGAGCAACGCACCTTGCTTGACAGAATGTGCTCCTTTCCTGACTGCACGAGTTTTTCCACATAAGCTTCAAGGTTACTAGGAAAAGGAAAAGTAATCTTGGCGAATAAACATACTTTTCGGAGCTGTTCGTCCAACTTTCCCAGGGCAGCGATCAGACCGTCCTTCCCGATACTGACGCAAAACGGCCTCTCTTGGTCTAGATACTCGGCATTTTCGCCAAAGGGTAGAGGCGTCGAGTGAGTGAAGAAAGCCTTCTCTGCCAGGTTACTAGGCTTCTTGTAAGTAGGATTGGGGCTACCGTCTGCCAAGTAGTCGCTGTCTCCGATTTGTGAGAGAGGGCCGCCGACGATGGTAGTGTTTCCGTTAACGCTAGTACCGTCCATTGGCAGTAGAGCCTGTCACGGACGTAGTGGTGAGAAGTTGTTGGAGGGACAAGTAGCTATGTGGGGTGAAGTCTGTACTAAGCGGTGAGCAGGCGTAGACTGATATATACTAGTACACACGTTGTACCGCCATTCAACGCCATTGAATAGGGGAGAACTGCCACCGCTAACAGCGTTGATCTTGGCGGACTTCTGGATCTTGTCAATAGAACATAACAGTGGGAGGTACCTTGACGGGGCTGTGCGGTCGTCCATCACCCGTGGATACCGCTCTCGACTTCATTTTAGCAGAGGTGATAGCGACAACGATATGGTGAACGCTGGCCACGCGTGAATGTATCCACCAAATAGTTTTGTCGACGAGAGCAGTTCGTTTCCGAGTCAATGATCCAACAAAACGACTCGGGATCCAACGTCTTCAAACGGTGCCTGTAATAGACGCCGCAAAATTCGATCCGCCCGGGCTGTGTCTGATCAGGAACCTGCAAGTTCAAGGCACAGCAACGGCCAACACGTCCGTAGTAGTGCAGTGTACTTCATACAAGTACTCAGCCGCAGACAGCGCATAGCGCAATGGCAGGAATGAGATATATTGACTCAATGGCAATTCTTCATCCTCGCTCGCCAGTGTCAGCCCTAGGGCTAGTTTGCCTGCGCTAGCGACGAACTTCTAGCCACTTTGTTGCGCATTTCTACACAGTGGTGTCAGTTGGTTTTCTATTGGAAACTGCGGCCGGTGATTGAACCTTCATTGCAAGCCAGCGGCGGCTTTACAGTACGTTATACGGTCCAACTCAAAAAGTCATCATGAACCATGACCAGTCCAATCAACGCGCACAAAACTATGCCCGCATCGGACGGTCACACAAATATAGAATGCGTGACGTAGACATTAGCAGCGACATCGCTCTGAGTGCAATGAGACCCTGCATCAGCAGACGAAAGACCTAGTAATCAATGCGTACCGACAACCTATAATTCATAACTTCGCACACACGTTCACAGAACGCGTATCGTCCCACAGCCTTTGCACTGCCGTCCAATACCTCTCCGGTTCCGCCCTCGCATGAGACACATGCTGCGAATTCCTAAAAACCTCCATCCGGACGTCGTATCCCAACCTTTTCGCGTCTTCGCCATGAGCCAAGACAGATTCCAGAGGAGTGATCTCGTCCGTGTCTGAACACATGTACACGCGAGATACTAACCACTGCCATGCGGCCGCGTCCTTGCTTCGCTCGGCGGCGTCAGTCTGATCCGAACGCCGGAATGGAATGAGGTTGTGCGAGTTCAAATGTTTTCCTAGCTCTGCCAAAAAGCCGTCACGGTAGCCGTAGTTGACGTGGAACGCGCAATACACGAGCGTAAAGAACGGTTTCGCGAGGAGCTTGAGTGCCGGGTTTTGGATCGTGGCGACAATGGCGGTTACGAACGCTTGCATGCTTCTGTTGTCCGGAGCGGAATCTAACACGAGAGCTAGAGGGAACGGGGAATCGAACTTGCGGTTTGTGTGCGCCAGTCTTTTTGAGAGTGTCATGAGTTGAAGGGCGCCGCCTGGTCAGAGAAACAAAAACCCGTCAGCGCGCGTGTCGGCGGCAACCTTTTCATCATGAAAAAAGTTGACCGTGGTTTTACCATTAGATATAACATGTAGCAGTACCCCACGGAATTTGGCGCCTTCTGCTCTCACCAACTCGTCGAGAACGTCGGCCACAGGTTGCAAGTTTGCTTCCTTCGTACATGCGGAGAGCCACGGGTCAACCCTAAGGAACAGTCATCGAAAAAAAATGTACATCGTGCGGATTTACCCTTGTAGCTTGCGACTCGTAGAACCAAGACGCTTGGTTTTCAACTATGACAATCGTCGTAGTGGGATACAGAGAGCGGAAGTTGTCAGCGTACTTCTTGACGTGGCAAAGCTTCGCCAGAGCTGCGCGACGAATACTACGTCAGCTGTCATAGTGTTGTGCAAACTGTGTCGCACTGACCCCACCCAAACAAGAGAACCAGACTGTAGACGTCTGTCAGTCAGCGTAGGAGCACAATTTAGAATGAAGAATGCCCACTCACGAGGGAGACTTCGGGTCATACCCATTTGTTGAAGGACGAGACAGATGCACCGTCGCGCTGAGCGAGATCAGTTGCGCTGAAGAGCTCGAAGGGTGCACCGTCGACGTGAGCATGTGTGACGTGTCGTCGTCAGTGAAGGTCCTGCCACTTTTATGTGCTCGCGTAGATTACACTGGCACGCCGAGTGATCCGAATTTTTATCAGGGCAGAAACACAATCCTTAGCCGAGCGATCTCAAACATCGCTGATTCAAGCAGGGCCCGGAGTTGATCATATTTTTTTCCTCTTTGCAATTGATGTAGGGAACGAATATACTACAGTATTGTAGCCAGACCGTCAGTAGTTCTGTTGCATAGCAAGCGAAACTTACCATGATTCAACTTTAACACAATTTTCACTCTGCAAATGTCTCGCCAGGGAGAGCACGTCGCAACTCCATGTAATGCTCCCACTTTGCATCTTCCTTCCAGCCAACAACGCGATCTTCCTTCAGGGCCAACACCTCGGTCTCTGATCTCAAGGGTTTCCCAGCTTTTTCCAGCACCTCCACTTCGCGGGCAATAGCCTCCAGCCAGGATCGCGCCACCTCGACCTGATCTTGCACAAGCGACGGGATTCGAAAAGCCCATAGAGCACGATCAGTACCATGCGAAACATACCCTGTGCTCAACGTTCATCAAGAAAAGGTTCAAGAGTCCGTCGGATAGGTATCTTCACGCACCGAACGGCCGCACTTGCTCAGGGGTCCACCGGATCTCATAACGCAGTACAGGAAATCCTGCCCTCACGAGATCTCTCGCCAAGAGCCTCACAGGCAAATGAACCTGCCCGTCGCTCAAAACCTGTCCCAACAACTTCATAAACTCCTTTTCGTCAGCACCATCAGGAACGGCAGGGTACATCTCCATCGTCTTTTTGATAAAATCATCCTGGTAGTACCTCTTCAGGTTGAGCTCGATGTCTTTCATGCTCTTCACCGGGTGCGCGATAGAGTAGAGGTACCATTCTTCCGTTAGGTCTCCTACGACGACGCTTCGAACGCCTTTCTCCCTCAGGGCGTCCGCGAATCCACCGCTTCGTTGCCATTCCATGATATCTGGTGTCCCAGGAAACCACGACTCCTCAACGCAACCTCGAAATGTACCATTTTCAGTGCCTGCCTTGTCTGTCTCGATGATATGGGTGAGTGCTGACGCAGGTGTCACATTTGGATCACGTAGTTTCGAGAGGGCATCTGGCAATGATGGATCTATCCCGAGGGCACGACATACCGCTTGGAATTGCGGGCGAAGATCTCGAGGAGACTTTGGTGAGATCCTGTACAAGTAATGGGTAAGTATGCGAAGATGCGACATATGACAAGCCTCACTGGACTTACATGATCGCGTTGGACTGAAGGACGGCTGATTGGAAAGGGGACCCTTGTTCTTGTGGGAGAAGAGAAACGTGCTGGAGAATCTGGTGGACTGAATGAGCACCAGCAGAGAGACCGGACAATTGGATGTTGTTAGGGTCACCTGTAGGTCAAGCCGAAACTAGCTCAGGGGCCGAGACCGACGAGTGAGAAGTGCGCAACACGTACCGCCGAAAGCTGCGATATTCTCTTTAATCCAAAGTAAGGCAAGCCACTGATCTTTGAACCCAAAGTTTCCAGACACCTTGGGCTCGTCGCACGCAAGAAATCCAAAGATGGACAGCCTGTAGCCAATGTTGACCCATACTTCTGATCTCTCAGCTGCAACGTATTGTGCTTGTCCGCTGAGCCCATGAGGAGAGCCGAATTGCAGAAATCTACGAAATGAATTGAGTTGATGACGATTGAAGACGAATAAGAAAAAATTCTCACCCGCCGTGGATGTAAACTTTCACTGGAAAGCCTGTCTTTGAGGGAAACTCTGCGGGGGTCACTATGTTCACGAAAAGGCTGTAAGAGGTGTCAAAAATCAATTTCACTGCTCTTCAATCAACAATACTGACGGATTTTCGGTTGGCTTGCCAAGTCCGACTTTGTCCTCGAAAGGTACACCTGAAATGGCGTGCTGTCAGTAGCTGCAACACCAGTTTCGGATGAAGTTGGCGGCAGACCTGCAGCCTGGCCGTCGTTCTCTGGTTGCATGGCATCTTCAATAAAAAATCAGCAAATTTAGGAGGTACAGAACATTACTTGTAGTGCTCACAGGAGCTTTCAAGGATATAGTCCTTCTTCTCGTATCGATAGTCTGCGGGAAGCGGCTGCGGGTCTTCAAACCTTCCTGGTGGTAACGCAAATGGCACCTCTGCAGATCCCGTGCTGTCAAGCTCAATCGACGGGTCGTCTCAAGGCTGTGAACGCATACCTAAGAACACCGCTGTGCCGTTCTTCGCGCGTCCTCCTCTGATCGGTCCGTATCGCGTCTCGACAGTGACGCGAGACTGCGTGGCGAGTAGCTCCTCCTGCAAATGTACGCGGGCCATATTCAAAGGTGTGAACGACGTGAACGTTCGGTGTGAATTTGAAAGCACTCACCTTGTGTAGGATTCCATTGCCGTGGCCATGTGAAGATCGGAATCAAGATAAACACAGGCCGTGACCTGAGCTTACGAGTGTTTCCTTATTTGGACCAGTGCGCCCGCGGTCGCATCAGCGATTCAAACCCAGTTCAGCCTCTGGTGCACAACCACCATAATGTTTGAGTTTACTACTGAAGTCTACTTTTCTCGATTCGCAGACGTATCGATCTCGAGGTCGTCCAAATTATATGCCCAAGCTGTACGCGAACGGTGCATATGGCACGACGAAGCGTGTGTTTAGGAAAATAGTACCGAACCTGCATTTGATGTATGTACTCACATTCCACTGCTGTTCATTCAGCACAGTCAGGACGATGTGCAGGCAGCGTTCGCAAGCTCTGTCAAGAAAGCCTCGAGAATGCTTTCGTGGAGTCATCCCAGTCCCATCCTCACGTCCTGTAGACAGCTCATCCCCAATGACCTACGCATTCGAGCGACCAGGTGAGCTGTATGTCCTCTCGAGTGTCTCTCTCGCTCGTTGCCATCACCAACAGTCTGATATCTCGCTTAGGCTACAAACGACTGTTACAAAGTTGACCAGGGTCGACGAAGTAGCTGTGCGTCGTTGGCGGTGCCCCAGCTACCCGCCAGTCTTCGGTTCCAGTAATTCACGGAATGTAATTTCTTCACGCATAATCGCGTATCTTTTGGGTTCGAACACTCAAACACTGTCCTCGTTTTTTTTATTCCGGTAACGGAGACGAAGCAGCGACCTGTGTGTGAGTGAGTGTAAATTGAATCTACATCTCGCATCGGAGATTGCTAATTTGTGGCGAATTCCAGGCATGATGCGTCGAAGAAATGCTTTGCGTGGAGTTTCAAGGACTTGGGGAGTCGGCAGTCATCATCTCTCTGAGAAGGTTGCCGTGCAGGTCCCTAGAGAGCGGCGTCGTACGATTGAGGTCAAGATTAATGCTACATACATGATCCATCTTTCGAAACCTCCGTCGCGCCTTGCTTGTTTATTTGGCCACATATGACCACGTGCATGTCTAGGTAGGATCTCGTGGAAACAAATTTATTCCTGTCAATTTCTACTTCGAACACGCGTTTGCGGCGTCGGGCGAATCCGACATTCGTCGCGGCTAGATCCAGCTTGTGGTGTGTGTCCCGTTTCGTTTGGTCTACCCGACTTGTTTCAGCTCACTCCTTGGCTTGCCCTGCACACAGCACCTTCCTCTCGACGAGTGTCAGTGCTACGTCCAACTGCCATCAATACCTGATAGCAACGCAGTAAGCCCCCAACACGTGATATGCACATGAGCTACTGAACGGACGTTGTAGATCTTCAAGCGTAACGGCTGTATCGCCTATATTGGAGTTAATTACTCCAACGTGATAACCTTTCTCATCATCTGCTGTCACGCAAACAGCAGAACCCTCGCATCGCCAAAGATCCGTAGATTGGTGTTCGATCCCCCAGGAAGCACCAGCTGATTACCGGCTAGGAACCTGCGCCTTGTCCTCCCTGCATTTCTGGTACAGTGCTACAACTACTTCTACATCTGTCTTACGCCTAATGACGCTGTGAATCTAATTTTAGGATATGCTCCATGTGGTTTAATAACAACTCGAGGTCGCCCAACCAACACGCTGCAGTGGGAGCGTCGGTCACTAAACGGGCTTCATTTGCTTCTGCGGAGGCAGCGACATCTGTCTACGTAGATTAATCGGTGAACAAAGTGGATCTGAAGGAGTGCCACATCTAATGGCACCGCTGTTTGCGGTAAGAGCACATCGTGTACCTGAGGTCCTTCTCAACACCCCAGGGCTGATCGTTGCTTTGTTTGTTCGAATAGCCGCAACTCGCAAACCCTACTGCGCTGCTACCTCAAACATCAACGACTTGCGCATTCCCGACCGCACACCCTGGTGGGGAAGTTGCTCTGCACTTGCCCGATCTAATTTGGCTTTGACTTTGGCCAGCAGATCTCATCTCTGCCACCCTCCGTCATTAATCCTGCGGCGCATTGTTTTGACATATGACACCGTAGGCGTCGCATGCATGAGCACTCGCGATCCGTGTGCTATCGATCAAGGTGATTCCGTATGCGATAAACATAGCGTTTTCTACAGCCAAATTATGCCTGCCGTCATTTGCAGATGGGCCTACGCCGTCACGCGTCTCGGTCCTCGCGGTTCCGCACCCTATTTGATCGCACTGGAACGTCTCGCTAACAGAACACCTTG
This sequence comes from Cytidiella melzeri, assembly GCA_022592445.1. Taxonomy (NCBI): domain Eukaryota; kingdom Fungi; phylum Basidiomycota; class Agaricomycetes; order Polyporales; family Irpicaceae; genus Cytidiella; species Cytidiella melzeri. The sequence continues at coordinate 73,838 of JABYQR010000098.1, read as the reverse complement.
TTTTGGAATTTGTCATGGCCCGCTGGGTTCGGATACTCGCCTCAAATTGGTTTCATTCCACCTAGAGAGCCTTGAAAGCAAGGTATATAAAGGTGGACGCTATGTTTCCGGGAAGGAAAGCTCACTTTTCCTCACTCGAAGCTGGAGACCTGCTCCTCTCTCTCATTCACAATCCCCCCTTCCCTCCATTCCAACCATGCACAAATCTTCCGAGTACCAGACTCTTCTTGGTGTCGCTTCGCCATCCAAGTCCAGATGGCGTGGCTACTACGAACTCACAAGACTCCACAAACCCGTCATGGGTAACACGCTGATGTTTTGGCCTTGCGGTGAGTTTTGTTCACCTCTACGATCCCTCAGCTATCACTCATGAACATTCACAGCGTGGGGTCTGACGATGGCGGCGTACTGCAACGGTACTTCCCTAGCCGTGCTTGCATACCAAACCCTTCTCTTTGCCATCGGGAGTACCTTGCTACACAGCGCCGCATGCGTGCTGAACGATATTTGTGATGTCGAGTTTGATAAACAAGTCGGTAAGCATTGCCTACCCCATATGAATCACTCGGATTGTAGGCTGATACGGTATGTTCCAAGAACGTACGAGGAGTAGACCGCTGCCTTCTGGCGTCGTCTCCGTCTCTGAAGCCTGGATACTCCTTTTCGTCCTTTTGCTTCCAACAATCGCAATGACCATGCTCTCCAACCACACAACGTAAGCCACCCACCGCCATCTCTGTACCTCTCAAACCCCCAATCTACAAAAAACTGATTGACCATCAGAACGCTCCTCGCTTTGTTCGGCATCGTGCCTCTCCATGCCTTGTATCCTCTCATGAAACGGTGGACATACTGGCCTCAAGCATGGCTCGGTTCGTCCCAACCCTACTAATCTCGTCCACCTGACGCCAATATTTTTACTTTTGATAACATTAGGTCTTGCCATGAACTGGGGCTACGTCGTCGCATGGTTCGCCGTAACTGACAACACCTCTTCAAAGACGAGCACGATCTCTTCCTTCTTCTTCGGTACCGTATGGTACGTCAATCATTTTTACCACCCCTTCTTTGTATCGCAAAGAACAAAACCAACAGAACGCTCACCAACACTATTTTCCACACACACACACATACACACACACAGCTGGACGATAGTCTACGATACCATCTACGCCTGCCAAGACCGCGAAGACGACGTCGCGGCAGGTATCAAATCCACCGCTGTCCTCTTCGGATCCTACGTCCGACCGATCCTCATCGTCTTCACACTAGCGTTCCTCGCATTCCTCCTGTACGCTGGCGTACTGAACGGCCAGAGCGTGGGATACTTTGTAGTGTCGTGTGGAGGCTCGGCTGTTCATTTTGTGTGGCAGTTTTGGACGTGGAAGGTGGAGAGGCCGGAGGACGGGGGGAACAAGTTCCAGGTGAGTTTGTGTGGGCAACCAATTTGGATGATGGGAAAGCTGATTGAGGTCATTTTTTTTTCTTGTTCTTTTTCTCTTTTGTACAGGCTAACGGGTGGACGGGACTTGTGATCTGGATCGGTATGTTGGTAGATTACTGGCTTCGCCAGAGAGGTGGCGCTGCGTCGTGAGACTGTCGTGTCTTTTTATGTAGCATTCGCATCAGCCCTTAGATGAGAATTTTATTCTTTCTGTATAAGTTGTACATGACACATACTGTACATTATAATGTAATGCGTTCACCACTACCACTTGAAGTAACGTACACCACTGCCACGTCAGGGATGGAAATTAGACTTTACAAAAGGTGGCCAGCTCGACCTCGCTACTGTCACCCCATGCTACGCACGTCGCAAACGGCTGCCAGTGACGATACGTGGCGTGCTAAGCTAAAACAAGGTCGCAAGACAAGAAGAAGAAAAAGTGCTGCAGTTGATTCTAATTCAACAAACACCTCCAAGACGCACCTACATACCCACTCTCCATTCCTGAAGGATCCCATGCAAAAAAAGAAAAATCACATCGCCATACCAACGAGAGGAACATCGATATCAGGGCAAGGCGATGAAACGCGAGGACGAACGAGAGCCGTCTCCCTGGTCAGGAGCAGAAACCAGCAAAACTGTCGAATTCAAGGCCTTCCTTTTACAGCACAAAGGCGGGGAGAGAAAAAGCGCCCATCATGTTCCATGCGACTTTTCGAATATTGCGAGCAGGGGTTCCCGTGAATGGCGGAGGTTTCGCAGGGTGGGCGATGAATTGAAACACGAAGAGCACGCCTTTTCCTACAAATAATAATATTCCAGCAAGGCATGTATATATTGGCGGAGCATGCTTCATACGAGAGTGGTGAGCGCTGGGATGGTTGTATTGTATAGAACAAGTTCCGAGGTTCACTGAAGAATGGCGGCCGAGTTCGACGAGCGCGCCGACGACGTACGCATGTCATGTCGAGCTCGTTTTGAGCACGGAAAGCGGACTTTGCGTGTCGCTGAGTTCGCCGTGAGCTTCAAGCGAAATAGATCTGGACGCATATCTGCTGTCACCGCCCGTAAAATCAAAGTGGACTGAGAGGGACGAACAACAAAGGGCTAGCCTGTTTAGTCACAAGGGGACGCACCGAACCGTGCCAGCGTACGTCTGATGGGGATGGGTGGGACCCGAGAAACCCCGCAGCGCTGCCGAGATACAGGATTTCTCCACAAGACCGTCGGGTGGGCAGTCGTCGACTCGTCGTTGCAGCCAGCCACAGCAGCACAAAGAAGAAAGTCATACATACCTGTGCAAGACGGCGAGAGTATTAGTTGTTCGCACAGTTGGCGGAACGGGAGACGTGGCTGAGGCAGTGTCCGGGGGTCGGCCTGGGATGGATTCTGGTGGAAATTCGGAGATGATAAAGTGCAGGGCGAGAGCGTGTGTACCTTCGTTCGGTGGGACAGCCCATCCGATATAAGAGCAGAGAACAATAACTCTGAGCGTTTTGCCTCCCCCCATTCTCCTCCTCCTTTACTGTTCCCTCAATAGGAACTTGGCCACGATCCCTAACGCGTTAGATTCACTTACTCACCTCACACATAATACCCCCTCTGTAGCCCTAGTCATGCCTGCTGCCCGTCTCTCACGTCGTAGAAGATCGTCTCTGGGCATCGGTAAGCACCCCCGCTCTCCGTCGAGGAGACGTGTTTGTCCTAATAATACACCGTGTTCAGCCCTCAGCACGCCTGTCAAGCCCGGGACGTACGGAATCACCACATCGCCACGCAATGTTACATTTGCCCCAAATATCACTCCAGGCACGTACATCGAGGACACCGAAGGCTGTGACGACCCCGCAGTCGAACCGCCCTCGCCTTCCGACGCGCTTTTCCCACCAGCCGAGGCTGCATTGCCTTCCGTGTCGCGACGCCGTGCGCCGCCTGGCAAGCGTCGTTCGCAAGGCTACATCCCCCGGCCACCGAACGCGTTCATGCTGTTCCGCGCCAACTTTGTTCGTCAGAAGCACGTTCCGGGCTCAATCGAGACCAATCACGGCTCGTTGTCCAAGATCATTGGTAAGTTATGTTCCCTTCCTTCATCAGAGGCGATGAGCCTAATCCCAGAAAACAGGCAATTGCTGGAAGGCTCTACCTGAGAGCGAGAGGAAGGTCTGGGATGGCAAGGCGAAGAAGGCGAAAGCTGAGCATCAAAAGATGTATCCCGATTATCGCTTCCGCCCTGTGCACAACAAGAACAAGAAGAACAAGAGCAAAGTTCCTGTTGAGCCCTCGGACGAGAGAAGGTGCGAAGAGGTCGCACAGCTGTTACTGGAGGGCAAGAAGGGCGATGAACTAGCCGCCGCTGTTCGTCGTCTTGACCTCGATCGCGCAAGGGAAGCGACTGGTTCGCAAAGCCCGATGCACGCACCGATGCCCATAGCGATGCCCGCTCCCTTCTACGCGCAGCACCGTCGTTCGTCCTCTGTCCCGCCGCCATCGATGTACCATCCCATCGCCATTCCGACGATGCCGTTCTTCGCCCCGCAGCAGGACCCTTGCCTCTCTCGCCCAGAATCTCCCTTGGCTAACATTTCCAGGTCGCTGCAGCGCATGCTGTACGGTCAAAGACGTGCATCCAGTGCGGAGCCCCGTTACTACAACAACTGGGGCATGGCTCCTTCGTTCGACCCAGCTGATCTGCAGACCGACCACGAACCACTACCCGACGTCGACGCAAGCCTCTTCGACCCGCTGTTCTTGAACACAGAAACGAGCTTCGGCCTTCATATGCCCCAGCACATGTTTGACGGCCAGCACTGCGACCCGAATTCCAACCCGGCTCTGGCATTGCAGATCTCTCCGTTGGATCACCTCGACAACGGCCTGAATTCTGCATCGACCTGGAGTACATCGGCGATGACATCTGCTGATCCTTTGGGCAACTCGTGGATGCATCTCCCGTACGAGGGTCACTCGGCTTCTGGCTCGCCGTCGGCGTTCTCTGTCACTCCTCCCCCGACGGAGGCGCAGACGCCGCCGCACATGAGCATGTATGCACCGTCTGACGTGGACTACACGCAGATGCAGCATGTTTCAGTCGCTGAGTCCCAGTCAATGGAGGACCTCGGCATGAACGTCCACCACCAGATCGACATGAACTACAACCCCATCGACGGCAGCGTTGCCGATTATCAGGCCTGCCTCGACCATTCCCAGCAGATGTTCACCCACATGTCGACCCAGAACCATCAATACATGCCTGAGTTGGAGGTGCAGTACTAGATGGATGCGAGAACGGTTCTCCGCAACGATCAACGATAAAAGGACAAGCATATTCTGACCTGATTTTCTTGGATTATCTACTCACCTTTGCAATCCTTTTTAATGTTTCACTCCCGCATATACGCCCACATACACACATACAACTTAGGCTCTCTTGGTTTCTCTCCGTTATCGTCCTCGTTATCCACTGTATCCATATCGTTTCTCGTTCGGCTTCTAGCGCGTAGTCGTCCCCCACTGTAGCATTATATCTCCCTCCTACACGTATAGCCTCGGTTAATATCATTCGTGTATCTGTCTGTGCTTTATATGACTGTCTTACCTGCAGCCTCTGCTCGAGCAAGACTTCAAAAGTCCGTGGCGGCGAACGTTGGTGAGTGGCAGCTTGATTCGCCGCGAGTTCTTGTTACTGAGGGTGGACATGGGAAGTCGTAGTGAAACTGTGAGATAACACAGTCTGTTTGAACGATTGAACGAGAAGCTTGGCGTACACTGTCCGGCTGGGACAATGAATGAGGATGAGGAGGATCAAACTTTGTGTGGCGGGGAGAGTTCCCACGATCCGAACCCAAAAACACGTGCGAACGCCGCCCGACGCGTCGACGCGTCCACCGATCGTTTACTTCCAACCAACAAGAGGCGTCGGTGGTTGACTTTCGAAGCACACCCAAGTTTGGGCGTGCTTCGACGGTCAGCTTACTCGAAAACGCATAAATACAGGGTGAGGTCGACGCTGTTCTCCTCACCCCCCTTTATTCCACTCCCACCACCTCCCCTGTACCGTCCTGTCCCCTCAGTTGTGTTCGACTTACCACCAACAGGTGCTTGTTCAACAGGCTGCCACTCTATCCTCGTATTTCTTACATTGTGCGCATTGATAGATACTGAAGACCGCCCTGCAACATGAACACTATGAAGACAATCGTGACAAGCTTACCCGACTTAGGGCTCAAGATGCTATACATCAAGAATCAAATCACAGCATTGGTACTCTTCAAGGTATGCCGTCGTCTCGTTGTTTCTGCCCCTCGCTTCTTTGCCGACACACCCTTTTCACCCCGCGCCCACCTCCTTAACACCCCCTTCACTCGCTCTTCGCCTCACTCATACACTCTCATCCAGGCTGAACACAAGACGTCAAGATTTCAAGAAGTACCTTACTCAACGATGGGAAGAACTTGACATTGGACTACTTCCTTCGGCTCTCGCGTTCGGATCTGGTATGTTCTCGCTTTCGGCTGCCCGTCTCTGTCTTCCTCTGTGGTCAGCCTCTGTCTGTCACTTTCACAAGGCTTTGTCTTCATCTCTGTCTCTATCTCTGGACACTATTGTCAGCCTTTGTCTCTTATCTTTGCCTCCGTCTCCGTATGTCTGTGTCTCTGCCTACACACTCAAAACCTCAAGAACACACGGCCGTCCTACCTTCCACCAACTCCCATCCTCACGGGCCAATATCATCAACATTGGGTTACTCAATCTCTCGTACTCGGTGCTGGTCTGCTCACTCTCGATCTTACTTGCTGCCTCTGCCTTCTTCACCGTTCTCAGCGCTGGCTTGGTCCTTGTCTTCGCTCTCAGCCTTCATCTCTTGATCTCAAGACCTACGACAATCGGCTCTGCACCACGCCACTCACACACCTCAATCCCTTACTATCTCGTTCACAAACTGTCTCACTCACTGCTGCATCACTCTCTCACTGCCTGACTCACTGTCTTGTTCACACGCCGACTCGCACACTGCTGCCTCACTCGATCAATGTCTCTCTCACACACCGTCTCACCCACTGCTGCTTCGTCAGACACCGCCGCTCTCATTCACGGTCTCGCTCACTCGCTCACTACTGCCTCAAATCACATACTGTTTCATGCACTTACCACCCCACTCACCTACTGTCTCGTTCACACTCCGTATCAAGTACTTACTGCCTCTTCAATCATTTATAGCCTCACTCACTCACCATCTCACTCACTCCTTCACTCATATCGTCGACATTCACATACTGCTTCACTCACACACTGTCTCACTCACTCACCATAGGGCCGCTCTCCGTCTTGAACTCGGCGCTGCTTTGGTTGCAATCTCAGTTTCAGTCTCTGTTTCCTTCATCCTCCGCACATACTTTCTTCTTCATCTCATTTTCAATTTTCTCTCCTTTCCTTCCCCTTTGTTGCCATATCGCATGCATTCAGGCTGTCGGGGTGTATGTGATGTAGCAGCAAAGGTTTCTTTTTCTCGAGGGACGAGCGCGGACCTTTTCGTGGTCCTCGGGATAAGTACCCAGTCTTTGACGACGGGGAAACCAACACGCGCTCTTTTGTAGGTATGTAGGTAAAGTTTTTGAGGGTTCTTTTGGTTTAACGGCGAGTGAGTGGTTTAGTTTTCGTCCTTGCGCTTTTCTTTGCTCACACTTTGCAAGTTTGTTTGATAGCTTTGAGCACTCGTACGCTCATCGTGAGTTGTGCTACCTTACTACCTTCCTCGACAGCTCTTTGCTTACAGTCATTACACTACAGTTCATATCGTTTGCCCTTCACTACCGATTGCGCGCTGAACACCAACCTTCATTTAAATCATGGCGCGAAATGTGAGCTATCTTCTAATTCTAAGTGTACCGACGTGAATTTGAAAAGGATGATTGGGATCTACCGTCGCTAGTGCCTGGCACAAGGTAATCGCCAGGGATGGAACAAAGCCACGGTGCGTCACGACGACTACTAGAAGAACGCTGGCGCCAGTGACGTATAGCGAGACACGGGGGAAGGAACTGGCCATGCATCTTGAGGAACCCATGCAAAGTCAAGTCGACGCCGGGTCCTGTATACATCCATGCTTCGCACTTGGATCTCGAAGCTCGCGATAGGCCCATCCTCTCCCAGTTGTTCGCGATAATTTCAGCCCTGGCGAAGTCAAATTCGGAGAAGTCTGCAATACGTTCTTAGCGTTTGCTGCTTGGGTGACGGACTCTATGATGATCAAACTGCCCTTTACGAAGTTGTAATGATTCATTTCTTTCATTCGACCCAGCACCAAAAATTGCCGAAGTTTGTTGTCAAGGCCCAATGATCTTCATGCAGCTCACCGTCACAACCTCTGGCCATTGAGCATGTTGGTACTTCAAGTTGTATATTACGATAGAAACTCTTGTGTGCAATGTCGGGATATCATCACATGACAGACGTTTGCTGCTGTCATCGAAGTCCACCGTCTGTTAACCCACATTCAAGCTCTTCAAAATGCTTGAGGCCACAGCACGAAAGCCGTGGGTGTGCATGCTACGCGTTTGTCGAAAGTGCAGTGCACCGGTATGATCTATGGCGGAGACTGCACTGGCAGGACCCCTGCCACCGGCGTTTCTCCATAAGCTCGCTTCTAGAATAAAAACTGTGGTTGGAGTTCTTCGCGGTCTCTCTGTTTCGTTCCTCCGCCGTCGACCTCTAACATGTTCTGACCTCTCATACGTGAGTCTTTGCAGGACATTGGCCTGCTGAGACAGACCTCTGAAACGTTTTCCAGTGCAGAAACGCAGTTTCCCATCACCATCAATCATTTTATACACCACCGTTCCTTAAATCTCGACAGGCGCATGTATGGCGACAGCTCATCCATCTCCTCCCCGCAATATCATGCCGACGCGTCTCGGGCTCTTCCCATTTCGACAGGGCTCGTTGAAGCCAGGTCCGTCCTCGCCGTTATCGAGAGAAGCGGAGGAGCCAGTGGAGGACTGGTACATCCCGTACAATGGTCCGTACGAGCCGCCCAAGAGGCCCGACGAGAGCAGAGATAGCTGGGGCGCGTTGCTGAACGGCATTCTCTCCGAGACTGACAGAGTGGAACAGAGTAGCAGACATGGAGACAGGATGTCCCATGCAGCGAGTGCCCCCGAAGCTGACAGATCAAGGAGCAGAGCAGTCTCTGGTGCGTCGCGCTTGACTTCAACTGAGCATGGGGGACCCAGCAGGCGTACGACCCTTGTACGCAACAAGGATCATGCACGGCCGTCTTATATCGACCCAAGCCATGCTGGTGGTGTGGGAGAATCGCCACTATACATTGAACGGACAGCGTCACAACCTCTGCCATCCACATCGCAATCGGGTTCACGACCATCAAATGCGAACCGTAACAGCCTGGCAAGCATATTCACATTTTCGCGCAAGAGCTTGAGGGCGTCAGCGTCCATGGACAACCTCACCCTTGAGAGAAATCAGGATCAAGCCAGAGACCGGTCCAACTCTCAGGTCGAGCCACCTCTTCCCACTACTACCAACACCCATCGCGTACCCTCTCGCCCCCGTGCAGCTACTACCTCCAATCCGCAAGGTCGTCTGTCTCCCGAAGAAGAGTATTACAACACGTATTACTCCACCCTACTGGTTACTCCCGGCCGTGACCAGATGCCTGCTCCCCGCGTAGAAGAAAAAGGCTTGATGCGGTCACATCCGTATGCTTACCCCTTCCCTTCCGCCGACGCACCTTCCAATCCACAGACCGTGTTATCTCCTGACAAGGGCAAAGGCCGCCTCGTTCCTCGTATCACCCTCTTGGATCCCCGAGGTCCGAAAGTTCCTGCGTACCTAAAACCCTCCCCACGCAGCTCGGTGCTGAAGGTCAGCATGTCTACGCCGAACTTGAGACACCTGCCGAAGGGGAAGCAAAAGTGGCTGTCGGCAGAGACTTGGTGTGACGCTATCATTCTACCCAGACCTCGCTTCGCGATGACGTTGATAGACGAACAAGGGGAGGGAGGTAGCGGACGGATAGTCAGTCCGCCCCCCAGCCCACTCCTGCCGACGCATCAGCCAGATCCTATGACGAGCTTGACAGAGAGACCAAGTCTGGGTGTTCAGAAGTCTCTGAAGAAAGCCAGGTCAATGGGCAACTTGAGGTCTACGCCTTCTCCCACCCCGGAGAGCAATCAGCGACCTGATATTTCATCAGCCGCGAGAACCAGTCCGCCGCCACCTCTACCTTCTGGTTCTAAACCTCCACACGGCCAAGCAAGCCCATCGCGACCGCACAGACCGAAGAGTTGGGCACTGGATGACCTGGCGCTGCCTTCTCCCTTGCCATCATTGTCAGAGTGAGTTGGGTTATCTGATATTCAATGCGACGGCTGTGCTTCCATCCATGTGTCACTGATCTGGGAAGAGCCTGTTGCTGATCAACCCGGATTTCAGGGTCCTCAAAGAGGGTCAGCAACTCGAAGATGACCGCAAGGCATGGAAGCTGCAGGCGAGCCGCTCTTTCCTCGATAAGCGAGCAGGCAGCATATCCCGCTCGCGGTCAAAGTCCACCGGCTCAGGTGCGAGAACAAGGTCACGGGCTCGAAGCAGAGAAGGCGAGCGCACGACAGCGTTCGAGGCTCTGGCCGAACGTACTTTGCTGGGTGGACAGATTAGGCATCCGACCATTCACGTGCATGCGCCGCCTTCCTCGAAAAGCGGCGGGACCCATTCGAGGAGCCAGAGTCACACGCAGACAACTTCGCAGTCGGCGAACACACAGAGTACGACGTATAACTCATCTGGATACCCGGTTACGCGTTCAAACTCGCGACGAGCTCGCTCTCATGCTCATTCCAACTCTCTTGGTCAGACGACATACAACTCGTCTACGAACGAAGGTCGGCCCTCTCATACCCGTACCCACTCCTTAGGGAAAACTGCGTTCAAGATCGTAGTCAGCACTGCGACTAGTGCGGCCGCGTTCTGCGGTCTGTCGAACCCCATGGGCGAGAAGGGCGTTCTGACGCCTGGGCAAGAGAAGTCGCAAGCGTTGGAGGGAGCGATACAGACCCCTGGGACGAAGCATATTCATCTGCACGACCAGATCCGTGCCGAGGAGGAGAAGAAACCGGATGCTGAAGAGACATTGAGGATAGCGGCGTCGCCGAGTGCCATGCTTGCCATGATTGACCGTAGTCACGGGATCTCGCCCACTCCCTCAGCACAGTCCGGTTCAGGAGAAGGCGTCGGTATTGCTATCTCCTCCCCTTCTGCGGACAACCATCCGAATCAACAAGGTCGCCAGCCGATCCGCTTGCCGGCGCATCCTTATGCACTCAACTCTGCATATGTGGCGGCGGCGCCTTCACATTACGCTCACCCTTCGAAGTCGACCTCAGAATCGCCACATCAGATGCAGGAAGAGACTTCTGTTACCTCACATCGCCAGCCTGTCCTCCTTCATCCTTACGCTCAGGCCACCCATCCTTACGCTACTGCATCTCACTCCCAATATCATCGACCGAACAACATCCAACCACCGCCGCCTCACCTGGCGTTATATGCAGAGCTCACTCCAAACCACATCCGTCAATTTGGTCCTGAGGCGTTACGATACTCACCGGATATACCTACACCAATCACTGTGAAACCCGAGACTGAGCTACCACTTGCAACAGTGTCTCCTTCTGCCCACCCATACAGGGGAGCCGAGTCGAAGAGGACAAGCGAGCTCGGTTTTGGCGATGTTTTGAATCACACTTTGCGCAGCAGCATCGACAGTGGGCTTGGTACAAGTGAGGCTGAGAACTTTGATACTGCGAATAGCTGGAATTCGCGTGCCATACGCCCCGATAGCGCCATGGACGACATCGCCCGAATCCACGATGCTGGCTCACATCGCTCCAGCAGGCCCTTGGGTCCTCGTTCTCCTCCTCTAGTGCATGCGACATCTAGTGGTGGGATCTCACACAGCAACACTACAGCGTCGTCTCCTCCAGAGCATCTCAACCCGCCAATATTCAGGCACCCGCAGGCTGAAGTTTCAGATGTCAGTAAGATCTCGTCAGGTATTCAGCCGGGCAATTCGTCTGGCTCCTCGCCAGGTGCGATCTCGCATGATTCGTCACCACCCCTTTCTCCGCGTGTCATCAACACGTCCGACGACCTCGAGCGATTCCGGGACTTGTTCTACAAGCCTGAACAGCCAAGTAAGACGGATGAGACGAGCCAGCGTCCGTCTATGGCCTCTCGACAGGCGAGTGGGAGCATCGTTCTGGACGTCGGGTCGCGAGCAAGCACACGTAGTGGTTTGTCGACCCTGGCATACCAATTGAGCGAAGAGCTGGAAGAGTTGAGGCAGGAATATGGCGCATCGGACCTTGACCACAATTCACAGCGATCGTGGGGACGAAGGTTCGGTGGGCTGCGCGGTCCTCGTCCGGATGAGATGGACGAGGATCCGAACGTGGTACTTGCCCAGCTTTCGGTGTTGCCTGAGGATGAGGCTACCGATGCGTCAGGATCTCCTGTGCAGATGCCGATCGACATTACATTCGTGAGTCCGCCTTCCAATATTCCAGAGGACGTTGGGTCGTCGAGGGCGTCGAGTATCTTGCACCTATCGCCATTGGATGACAATGAAGCTACTATACGTGAGTGCGATTTTTTTGCATCCCATTTCGTGATTCTCAAGATGGTGTGTCTGTGCAGAGCATTTCCGGCTTGGCGAAGTTGAAGCAGTCTCCACTCCACCCATCACCACCTCCGCCGCGCGATTCTCCGCAGAGCTCTCACTCGTCGAACACGACAACCCAGAAGATAACACCCTCCGCGTAGACACGTCCGTCATCCATCGGCTCTCCGAACGTTCCACACTGCTGAGTCCTCGGTCACCCTATTCACCCAACACTCGTTCAAGCTACCGCACTTCAGGAACAGATATTTCCCGCATGTCCGGACTTTCAGACTTCCCTGCGCCACCGACACTGTTACCGATATCTTCACGCCTTCAATACGTTCACCACCACCACCACCAGGACTCCTCTGACCGCCCGCGCCTGGAGCGTGAGCCTAGCTCCGCCACTTTTGGTCGTGCAGATGACGACTACGCTATAGGCCAAGCGTTGTAGCCACTTAATCTTTCAACCCATACGTTCTTGAACCGTAGTCTTTCCGGATAAACTGAGTTTTACATTACGATATCGAGGAAACTTTTTTCATGTTGATATATTGCTTACGCAGAGAGTAAAAGGTCGTTCCCCCGTATTCCTGAATTATTCTTATAATTACCGTTTACATACATACTTGCAAATCATGACAGCGCTGGGAAGTCCTAACAACAATATTGTGACAACAGGTGGAGCGAGGGTATAGTCAGACGATAAACATTGAGTGTTACCAAGGGAGGGAGCGAGTGAGCGATGCGGATGATTGCCATTATTCGTCATATTGTGTCAACTAGGAGGCAAGAGGAAAGAAACGTTAGTATAAAGACGTTTGGTGTGTAGAACGGCAAGACTTACGTCAAGAGTCAACGTGCGAGAGCTGTTGACCTCCTGATCACGATATATGCCAACCAAAGAGTTGCTACGCTCGTAGAGGGACCCTTTCAAGCTGATGACGATGAACTGGAAGGATTCAGATGCATGGGACCGGATATAGTTTGCAATCTTCGCCACGTTGGTGTTGTCGAGGGCAGCGTCAACCTCGTCCAGCACGAAAAAAGGTGAAGGTTGGTAGCTAAAGCGGTGTTAGAGCGAGCTTTCCCCTCTCGAAATCAAATCTTGTGCACGCTACCTGTGAATAGCGAATAGCAGCGCGAGCGCTGCGATAGTCTTTTCTCCTCCCGACAGCTGCTCCATGTCACGGAATCGTTTCATCGGTGGCATGGCGTGATATTTGATCCCAGCAGCATATGGTTCCTGAAAAGCTGATATCAGAGCCATTACAAAGGCGAAGAGATAAGAGATTCACCTCGCTATCCTCCAAACTCAGATATGCTACACCGCCCATGGGCGCCGCCTTTCCCTTCGTCAGATCCTTGTAAACCTGGTCGATACGCTCCGAAATATGGTTATAGGCCTTGTTAAACATCTCGCATCTGTCCCGTCAAAACTCTAGTCACAATGTGTTGCAGTCCCAGATGAAACGTATCACTGACCTGCGTTTCTTGACGTCGTTGAACTGATCACGGGCAGTTTTTGAGTCTTTCCGGGCTTTCTCAGCCTCTTTTTCTGTCTCCATCAGTTTGTTCTCGACGTCATCGAGCCTGGATTGTCTTCAATCTTTTACCATGTCAAGCCCTTAACTAAACGACGAACCTATCCATAGCTTTCATGTTTGGCGCCATACGCTCGATATCGGCGGTGACTTTGGCTATCAAAGCATTCAACTCCGCCTCCACTTCACTCGAGCCGTTCTAAAGGCAAATTGAGATATCACGAATTTGACAAATCTCCAATGCATCCGTACCTCTTTGTCGTCGTCGTCAAGAGACGAGAAGTCGACCTCAATACCATAATCAGGCACTCGTTTTATTGACTGGGTGCCTTCCTCGTCTTCGTCGACATCCATGGCTACCTCGTCGCGCAAATTCTGGGGCCGTCATCAGTTCATGGAACTCCAATGACGGAACATCTGAAAGCACTTTACCTCATCCATAGGTACATGCTTCAAGTTGCCTTCAACGAGAGGCAGTTCGATCTCCTCCAATCGACACTTGCGATACATCGAAGACCTTTCCAACCCTAGCTTCTCAATCTCGTCGTTCTACAAGCAGGACCAAGTCAGCTCCAGATCAAGCCAAGATGCATGGAGAGCTTCGCGCGCACTTTCGTAGCAATCTCTTTCACAACCTGATCAAGAGCCTTCGTAGCCTTGCCAGCAACCTTCTTCGCTTGCTCCACACTTTTAGTTTTCTCTTCAAGCTGGTCTGAAAGAGCTTTGAGCTCCGTTTGTAGGTCTGCGATAGCTGATTCGGCCTCCTCTATCTCTTCCTGCACAGTCTGCTTAGTGTCTTCGTAGGTGGCAAGGTTTGTGATCTCGGTGCTGATCGTCGCTTGCATGCTGTTGATTCGCTGTTCAGTAGCATGCAATTGTTGTTCTTCGAACTGGGACCTGATGTCCAAAAATGATTAGTCGTCACACAAATGTAGCGTAAGAAGGCTTACTGATGCGTCAAACGGGCAATCTGAGTATCAAACTGCAAACGTGCTGCGCTCTCTTGCTCAGCTAACTTCAGCTGGCGCTCTTCGAAGGTACGAATATTATCTACACCAACAGTGGTACAGAAGCCTCCGAAGACGTCGCTTTCGGCCTCGTCAATCACCTCTCGAAGGGCTTCAATACGTTCTCGCAGTGTTTCATGAGCAGATTGCGCCTGTAGGAGGATAAGCTGCACGATTATGACCGGTTGCTAATCATTGCGCGCACCTGCCGAAGCTCAGGTTCAAGCTGTCGCAGCGCCTGATTACAGTGCTTAACCTCGTCTTTGATACCCGTGAGACGAAGCTTGCACGCGCTCTGTAGATTACAAGGCCGGTTATGAAGTGTCGTTTTCTCGCAGGAACGCGGCACCCACCAGGTCATCCCGTGCCACGGCCAGTGCAGGTTCAAGACGAGTAATTTCAGCAAGAAGAGTGTCGTCGGCCATGCCGCGAGGCTTGTTCTTGTTCAGCTCATGCATGTCTCCAAGGAGTTTGTCGCGGACGCGTTGAAGCCCTATAGAAACACCTCGATGAATTGTCCCACGCCGAGAGAACCACGACTCAAACCTTGAACATCTTTCTCTTCCCATTTCTTCCCGTTCCCATGAGAGCTACGACCTCCAGTCATGAGGCCACTCTTGTGGATGACCGTACCGTCCAACGTGACAGCTGCAAGACAGACATGTCGGTGGCGCTCGTTAAAGACAACAAACCAATGGCAGTACCTTTAACTTCCTGCCCCTTATCAAAGCAGACATGTCTCGCAATATCGATCGTATCACATACGAGCGCATTCCCACAAGCGTGATGGATAGCGCGCTCCAGAGACGGATCGAACTGGATGACATCAACCGCTAGCCGAGCCCCCTTTGCAAACGAGCGAAACTTGTCGTTTATGGGCTTGGCTTGGATTGTATCCAGAGGAATAAAGGTTGCTTGACCGGCACGTTGATTACGCATGTACTAGCTCAACTTCAGATGATACCGGGCTCGGATTCTCAAGCAGCTGTCACTCACCTCAATGCAGTCAATCGCAGTTTTCTCTTCGTCGACGACCACTGCGTCGATATTCCGTCCGAGCACGACGGAGACAGCCGTTTCGTACTTCCTTTGCGTAGGCTTGCAAAGATCGACCACGCGGCCTCTGACACCTGGAAAAATCCGCTGCAAGCTCTGCAGCGTCTCCTTCAGGCGCGTCTCTCGCTCGGATTCCTTCTGGTCGACACCAGCCTGAAGCAGCTTGTTATGGACATCAACAAGCTTTTCGTTGATTTCTGTCTCTAGCTTTCTGTATACACAGTCAGTATTTTGCAATGCTACTCATTGCTGAATCGCAAGGAATACGCACGCAATGCGCGTTCGCTCCGCCTGCTGGTTGTCCAAATCTTGCCTAGCCTTGGTGAGATCTTGATTCAGCTGAGCAACTTTTTGCTCTAGCTTTTTGAGGATTAGACCAACACCTCTTATGCGCTTTCGAGAAAGGGACTAACCTCAGTCCGTCGTCGTTTAGCGGTCTCTTCATCTTCTGATAACTTGGCCTTCTTTGCATTCAGTTGTTCCTGCTTGTCCTTCGCTTGGGCGAGCGTCCGCGATGCTGTCTTCTCATCACGCGACAGCGTCTCGAGAGACTGGCGCTCAGCGACTGCAAGAACACTTGCTTGGGCTTTTCTAAACGCCGAGTATGCATGAGGCCTCTCAAAACCTTCGTGCGGATGAATGTAGGAGCAATGACTCACAATCGACGGTATTCTTCTAGATTCTCTTCGCTGAGAGCAAGGTTGCTTTGAGTGGCACGTCTCTGAGCCTCCTGAGCAGCATCAGCGGCGTTCTTGACGGCCAGCAAGTCTCTCTGCAAAGTGGCAAGCTTGGCCCTCTGTTTATCGGCGTCCTTTGTGACCTGCTCTATCATCTTTTGCGCGCTGTCGCGTTTTCTCGTAGAATGTGCGATCTGTGCTTCGACTTGCACAAGCTCTGGGCGCTAGCAAAGGGGTCTTCATTCAACATTCAGCCTGGTAGAAAGCAGGCAGGATACCCACCTTGCCATCCAACGCCTTCTCAGCCTTCTTGATCCGCTTTTCTTTCGACATAACGGCCGAACGTGCTTTGGCTTGCTCCTGGCGCGCCTTCTCGAGCTCCCCTTCGTATGCCCGTTGCTCCTTGCGCAAGCCTACAAGAGTGCCGTTCTGCCTCTTGATCTCTTCCGCGTGCGCGGAAAGCTGCTCCTGGATATGATAGAGCTTCCAAAGTGTGCGACGAAGTATCAACTCGTCCTTTTCTTGCGCCAAGCCCTCGAACCTCTCTGCCTCTCCCTTCTGCTCTTTGTACTGCTTAATCTCTCCAGCAATACCGCGACGCTTGTTGAAGTTGAATGTGGCATTCTCAGTGGCTCTCTCCTGCGCCTCCTTCGCCTTCTCGTACTCCCCCGCCAGCTCCAAAGAACCGCTGATCTGGTCGATGAGTCGTGAAAGTTCTTTGGGCGACTGGGATGCAACGGCTTCGACGTCTCCCTGGAAGACCAGGAAGTTCTTCGCCTTGACGAGGATGTTCAGTTGAATGAGTTGGGCATTGTACGCATTATAGGTGACCGTCCGGTTGTTGAGTTTGTATTCAGAGGCACCGGTGGTAGAAATCCTATGCACATATGCGGTCATGAACATCCAAACAAGTAGCAGTAAAAGCACACTCACGTCCTCTGGAACTGCCACTCCTTCCCTTTTGACTCTTTGATGACCGCGAGAACCCAAGCCTTCTTCGCTGTCCCCTCCCCTTCGCCTTCACCATCCTCTCCCTCATCCTCATCGTCCTGCTGCGCCGCATCAGACCCTTCCTGCGTCCCTCTCGCTAGTCTCCGTCCTCGGTACACAAGGTCTTTCAGCTGGCTACTTCGCAACTGTGCAGACTTCACGCCAAGGACGAAGGAGATGGCATCCATGAGATTCGACTTGCCGGCGCCATTTGGACCTATAACTGAGGTAAAGTTGTGAAAGGGACCGATAGTCTGGTGTCCTCTGTACAAACATCAGCATTCAGAATGTATATCGCGTCTCATGAGTGGGAAGTGGGCGCACTGACCTGTAGGACTTGAAGTCGCATACTTCAATACGCACGAGGGGCATGGTGCGTTGTTGTATAGCTATAGAGACAAGGCTGTTGGTCTTGCGTCAAGCACAGTACACGCCCTCTGTGCTTTCTCGCCACTCTCCAATCGTTCAGGAGACGACTGTCGTGGTTGTAGTTGCTCAAGTCGGTCGAGCGTGTGACAGTTCGCGCGTCGCGGCAGGTCACACATCACGGTCGCGCTCGGTTCACCTCCCCGATCAACTGAAATGAACTGTGGCAGATGATGCATTGACCGTGTGGCCATGATGTAACTGGCGGCGATGGCGTTGGGAACTATTCCCACTGGCGAATCGTATAAAGGCGACGACGCATCACACGCAGGACAGGAAACTCCTTCGCACCTTGAACTTCACCACCATTACCAGCCCGCGACACTACAATGTCTTTCAACCTCGACAGCGCCCTCTCCCTCTACTCCATCCCGGCAGTATGGGCTACCGCGTTCTACCCAGTCACCATAAAGGTAGGGATATCCTGGTTTACACAGTCTCAGCTAGCATATACGCGTCCCTTTTTAGACCGGTAAACTCATGGGTACCATCGCCGGATACAACAAGTGCGTTGCATCTGTCGTATATATTCACACAAGTCTTGATAATGCGTCTTGTTTTCGCGTAGCGTACAACCGCGCCAGAACCTGGAGCGTGCCAAAGCTACGTCTAATGTAGACAAGGCGACGTGCGACGCTATTGCAAGGTATGAGGGCGCACACTTGGTGAGTCATATGATACATTGTAGTACTTGTATGCTTGACTTTGAAATGCCACTTTCAGAATGGCATGGAGAACTTGCCGCTCTGGTTCGCTGCTATTGTGAGTGTACTGCTGTTCCTCTGTGCTGCACTTTTTTTGAACTTTTGAACTATATTCAGCTGGCGGGGCACTTTGCGGGTTTGTCGCACAGAACCATGAACATTGTGTCGGCGGCATAGTGAGTTATAGATGAATACACTGACTAACAGTTGAGTATTCACGCGACATAATCTTCACAGTATCTCTACCCGTCTTCTCTATAACTATGTCTACATCAATCAAACGACTGCCGCACAGAGCAACATCCGGTATGCCGCCATTCATTCATATAACCTGACACATACTTATCCACGCATATAGCTCGGCTCTCTATTTTGCTGGACTTGGTATGTCATTCAGATGTTTTGCTCGTTTACAACACTAATCTTACGCCCCCTCTTCAAAGCAATGCCAATGACGCTCTTGTTCAAAGCTGCCAACAGGCTTCACACCGCTTCTACTCTGTTCAGCTACAGAGCCTGAACAATTCCTTGGATTCAGCGTGCGGGACTCTGTCAATAAGCGTGTTGTTGCAACCTTTTTATATTTTCAGCTCGAATGTATTCTCCTTGAGACAAATTCCCTCGCTGTCAAATGTCATGATTGATATTGAAATTCGAGAAACGCGTGCCATGCCGTGGCCAGCCCGGTCCGCTATTTGGTGCCATGTGGATTGAGTACTCAGATGATGCACATTGCACACTGCAAAAGTGAACCTGCTTTACTCCCATTCATGACCTTTTGCTCTAATTCTAAGGAAATAGGTTGGCATTGCAGTGGGCCTCAGTGTCGGATAGCACAATACAGGGCGCACAGAACTGATTCAGCGTGTTCTAGTTTTCTTTCTCTTACAAACTGACGCAAGATCGCCGGTTGAAGGGAGGTATGCCGGCCCACCGGCATGGTGGATTCCCAAATCGATAGCTAGATTAAATATAAAGTACAGAGTCGAGAGATAGCAGTCGCTCTTCCTCTGATCATTTCCAAGAATTCCCTTACACACCAGCATGTCTCTCGAGGTCCCCAAGATCAAGCTTAACAACGGTACTGAGATACCTGCCATCGGCCTAGGTGGGTTGCTGGGACCACCTCTGAGTTCTGTGAGATGCTGAAACATATGTGTATGATCGTAGGAACCTGGCAATCAAAACCAGAGGAAGTCATCGCTGCCGTTGAGTACGCGTTGAAGCACGGGTACAGGCACATCGACTGTGCGTTCGCTTATGGAAATGAGAAGGAGGTAGGCGAGGGTATTCGTCGCTCTGGTGTGCCAAGGTCTGAGATCTTCGTGCGTCTCTTTTCTTTGTATCCTCAAGAGTGAAGTTGACGGATATCCGTAGATCACCAGTAAGCTGTGGTGTACGTGGCACCACGACGTCGAAGGTGCTCTAGACCAGTCGCTCGCTAGTCTTGGCGTCGACTATCTCGACTGTACGCAAAGCATGATTGCGCATCAATGTTACTTGAAGTGTTGACGCTCGATCATAAACAGTGTATCTTGTCCACTGGCCAGTTCACCTTAACCCCAGGGGTAATCACTCGCACTTCCCTACGAAGGAGGATGGCTCCCGTGACGTCGTCACTGACTGGCCAATCTCAAAGACCTGGGAGCAGATGGAGGCGGTTCTTGCCAAGGGTATGTTCTCTAGCCTTCCACATCGGACAATTTGAAGCAGCTGATATCACCACAACCAGGCAAGACCAAGGCCATTGGGGTCTCAAACTTCTCCGAAAAGATTCTCGAACAACTGTTGCCGACTGCGAAAGTCGTACCAGCGGTTGACCAGATAGAGCTCCATCTCTACAACCCACAGCACGATCTTATCTCCTATCTCAAGTCAAAGGGCATCGTCCCGCAGGCGTATTCTCCTCTCGGCTCCACGAACTCGCCACTGTTCGAAGACGAGGTTGCTAAAAAGATTGCGCACGGCCACAACCTGCAACCGAGCGATATCTTGCTCGGGTATTTGTGTCAGTTTCGATTAACTCAATGAATCGAGTGAATGCTGAACGCTTTTGTTTTCCAGTGGCCAAGGACATCGTCGTCCTCCCCAAATCCGTCACACCCGCCCGCATCGGCACGAACTTTGACGGCGCCATCGCTGCTTACAAGGCTCTGACAAAGGAGGAAGTAGAGGAGCTGGATAAGGTCGCCGCCAGTGGAAAGCAGAAGAGGATTATTATGCCTGCCTGGGGTAAGTTGTTGGTTATGTCTTCCTCGTTCGTGGGATTGTTAGGCTGATTGTTGCTGTGTTTGTAGGTGTCGATCTGGGCTTCGCTAATTGGCCTGGGCAAACTCCGCTCCGCCCTTCTCTTTGAGCATGAAGGCGCGCCCGGACGAGTGTCGGGTTGAATGGAACAGTGTCGATGTATTGCAGGTTCAGGCGAACAATGGTCGGTATATGAACGACTCGAATCTCGCGTTAGTTGTCGGTGTGTTCTCAGGTGAACGGTGAAAGTTGTGCAAAGATGCTGTTGAACTTGCGCCGGCAAAGTGTTGGCTATGCTATGCTGTTTCTACTTCAGATCTGGACAGAGATTGGCATCACAGCCAAGCGAGCGGACGTATTTCAATTTCATTATCACGAAATTCATCATCTAGACGCCAATATAAATCTTGAATTGAACAGTTCAAGTTCAAAGTTGCTTTCCCATACGCTCATCATACTAGATCTTAGACTGCGCATAGAAAACATACCCCTCCTCAAAATAGAGAATTAGAACAACAAGACGGACGGCTTGAAGAGGATGGCAGCAGCTGACGTGCACCCGATCGCACCCCCGAGCACGATGCCCTACCCGCCTCTGCACAAGGACAAGAAGTTTGTAGTACTCTCTGACTGGTGGGTATCCCTCCATTACCTTCCCTTCTCAAACTGCACCCCTCTCACTTGCTGCTCTGGACTGATGTGTTTTGCGTCTGAAGGGACGGCACGATCACGAACCGGGACTCGAACGACTGTGCGTACTCCTCGCCGCTCTTTAACGTCTCCTCGTCAGAGATACTGTTTGTGTTTCAGATTTGACGGACCATCTGGGGTACGGTGCGGACAAGCGACGTCAAGGCAACCTGGAAATCCTCGCTGGGAGGGAGACTTTCAGGTGTGCTCGCTCCGCCAATGTACTCATATCTCGTTGCCTGATACCAGTGATCTTTATTCTCCAGGGACGAGTTCCGCCGCATGCTGAAAAGCGTCGCGGCCAACGGGCATACGTTCGAACAGTGCAAGGAAGTATTGAAGCAGAGTCAGTTTTTTTCTCCCCTCGATGCTCAGTGCATCAATACCTAATAAACCGTCGTAGATATTACCTTGGATTCGGGCTTCAAGGAGTTTTACGA
Organism: Cytidiella melzeri; assembly: GCA_022592445.1. Classification (NCBI taxonomy): domain Eukaryota; kingdom Fungi; phylum Basidiomycota; class Agaricomycetes; order Polyporales; family Irpicaceae; genus Cytidiella; species Cytidiella melzeri. The sequence continues at coordinate 51,935 of JABYQR010000098.1, read as the reverse complement.
ATTTTGCAAGGCAAATGACATCCCTGTGGTCATCATCTCTAGGTAGGTCGTGTCAGACGGGTTTGCAAGGGTGTTTCGTGGGACTCAACCGCGGCGTTCAGCGGGATGGCCCCGCTCATTCGAAGTGTTCTGTCAAATCTGATCGGCGACGAAGAGGCCCAAAAGATAGAGATCGTGGCGAACGACGCGGATATCAACGACGACGGGACATGGGAGATTAAATACCGCCATCCAACAAGTGGGTACGGGCACGACAAGAGCCAGGCCATCCTGCCGTACCGCGCTCTGCCCAACCCTCCGACCGTGTTTTTCTTTGGTGACGGTGTATCAGGTACGTTGGTCATCAGTCTTTGGGCCTTCAGGGCGAACGACGATGCCATTGCGGAGCGCTGACCGTTTGAACCTTACATGCATGGTTGTTATGGGTTTCCATGGTGTCCTGATGCACTGGCAGATATGTCGGCTGCGAGGCATGCGGACGTGCTGTTTGTGAAGAAGAAGCCGGGGATGGACAATGATCTCGCCGCGTTTTGCACCCGGGAAGGTATCCCCCACGTGCTGTTTGAGGACTTCGGGCGGGCGTTAGGCGTGGTGAGCCAGGTGGTAGAGGGTAAGTTGAGTGTGAGGGACGCGCTGGCTCTTGGTACGGCCTAAACGGTGTATTATTCCTCGTGTACGTCGTATCACGGCGTAAAATACTTGCGCGCACTGGGGTTCTACTCTGCCGCATTTTTCTCGTGGTTACTGGTGGTTGCAAAATTGCCTCAAGCAGACTGTACCCGCTGTGGCTTACGTGTTACGCGTCTGGAACGCGCTGCTCTGCTCCACGAGACACATGGTGTGCGTTGCAGACTGCCAGTATATGTGCTTAGTGCTTCGAATATGTGCTCGAGGACCGGGATGGTCGGCTCATCCGCGCATGAGCAAGAAGCCAGGAGGGCATGGCTGCACCATACTAATTAGTACGAATATTGTATGTGTTCCACACTGTGCGTCGTACAACATATGTCTGTCATTGTGAGGCAGGTTACATTGTTCAATGGCATCGCCGCGTTCCACACAGTAGCGAATGTGTACATGCAAGTACTCGTAGTATCAACGGAGCGGAGGATGAGACGTGTGCCATCTGTGCCGAGCTCGGACCACAACGATAGACAGATCTAACCTTAATCTCGGTATTAACGCCCATACAGAATATAAACACTCTCGCCTGCGTTGGGCCACAAGTTCATTTTCCCCTTCCACCCCATCTCCTTCCCTCTCTCCCTCTCTCCTCCCCCTCGGTGTTCGCTCTCAGCCTTCACCCTCCTAACCCGCGCTTTTTCAAGCCGCACACGACTTTCATTCATATCCAACCTAACGTCTCTCACTACCTCGACCACTATGTTCTTCTCCAAGCTCTCCGCCTTCGTAGCGGTGATTGCGCTTTCAGCTGCCCCAGCTGCTCTTGCCAGCGACCACATGATTCTGTCCTCGAGCATGTTGACTTACACCAGACAAGACCCAATCGTCAACCCTGGCGCGGTGCGTTTCTTTAGCTTGAGCGCTGGTGCGAGAGTTCTCACTGATTTCACGACGGGTTTTTTCATATATATAGGTTGGTACCCACGTTCATGCCGTGACCGGCGCTAGCAACTTTGACCGCAACTCGGACTATGATTCTCTGCGCAACGCACAATGCACGACTTTGCCCTTCCAGCAAGTGGACAAGAGCATCTATTGGACCGTGCGTCTCACTCGGTTCCTCGCTCTAAGCGGCTCTCCTAATCATTTTCACGTAGCCTTCACTTTACTACCAAGATCAGACAACAAAGAAGCTCACGCTTATGAGTGCGTCCACAAATTCCTGCGCAGCCTTTTCTTGACTGCTAAACTGATTCGCAACAGCGGGTGGCCGGAACCATTATTATTTCTTCGATCGTCATGGACCGAATGAGACAGTGAAAGCGTTCCCCGAGGGATTCAGGGTACGAAGGTATACATATTTAAGAATTCGAACAAAGCGCTAATAGTATACAGATGCTCGCTGGCAATCCCGCTCGCATTTCCTACAACGCGTCAAGTTTTGCCGACCAGGCTGTAAGCTTTGTGTGCCTCGGTAGGCCTTGTTTCTTTTTCACAGTCTTCTCACCACCAAACCTGTATACCCCAGATTACTCGGGCGCTATTGCGAACGACCCCGCCTACGCCGAACGTCAAGATATCAACTTTCCCGATGTGAACAAGTGCGCCGATGGCCTGCGTATGCAGATTTTCTTCCCCTCGTGCTGGGATGGTGTCAACCTCGATAGTGCCGATCACAAGTCCCACATGTCCTATCCCGTTGACAACTATAACAACGGCGCCTGCCCCTCGTCTCACCCGGTTCATCTTGTCAGCATCTTCTATGAGACGTTCGTCAGTGTCTCGGACCACCCTTACTGGGGATCAGGCGCGTACGTCACCAGCACCGGAGACCCCACTCTCTTGTCCTGGCACGGTGACTTTATGAACGGATGGGATGTCTCTACGCTCCAGGAGGCCGTTGACACTTGCCATGGCATGAACGGTGACATCAACGCGTGCCCAGCCCTCCATTCTTACATCGACACTACCATGGCCTCCGCCTGCAAGCCTGACTCGACCACCCCCAACGAAGACGTCGGCTTGAATGACGAGATCAGTGCACTTCCTGGCTGCAACGCTCTTCGCGCCCCTGGTGTAGCCCCTTCGACCGTCTGTGCCGAGGCTATCCCAGGATTCATTCCATACGAGACTCCTTTGCCATCTGGATGGGGCAAGGTCGGCTGCATCGCTGAGGGTACTAGTGGGCGTGCTCTCTCTGCTGCCTCTACGACGATGTCTAACATGACCACGGCCGGTTGCGTCGCATTCTGCACGAGCAAGGGATTCAGCATTGCTGGTGTTGAATTCGGCGACGTAAGCTTTCAGTTCATATTGACATCTGATCTATATTGACTTGCGCGCTCTTAGGAATGCTACTGCGGGAACTCCTTCTCCAATGGCGCCACCGGGACTTCGGTGGCTGTGGACCAGTGCAACACTGCTTGTGCCGGTAGTAAGTATTCGCACTATGTTCGACTGCATACTCGATTATGAAAGCTAACATGAAAATGACTGTAGACCCCAACGAGCAGTGTGGAGGTCCTCAGAGGCTCACCATATTGAAGCAGGGTGCCGCCGCGGCTTCCTCCTCCGCAGTTGTAGCAGCCTCATCTGCAGTTGTAGCGTCTTCCTCTCCCGTTGTGGTGTCTACCTCTGTGGCTGTCTCCACCGCTTCGAAAGCATCCGCCATCCTCGCTGTCCCAACCTCTGTCAAGGTTGCCACTAGCTCTGTCGCATCCGCTCCGACTATGACCGCCAGCTCAACTTCCGTCAAGTGGACGCTAGCAGGCTGCTTCCAGGACGGCCCCGCACGTGCGCTTACCGGCTACTCCACCTCGTCCACCTCCAACACCGTCGAGTCGTGCACAGCCACGTGTGCGTCCAAGGGCTTCACGCTTGCCGGTCTCGAGTACGGCGTGGAATGTTACTGCGGCAACAGCTTCTCCAATGGTCTTGGCCAAGCCATTGACATCAACAGGCAGTGCTACATGACAGCCTCTGGGAACTCTTCTGAGAAGGCGGGCGGCACCTGGGCCCTGAGCGTGTATAAGTCCAGCGCGGCTGCTGTGGTTACGAAGCGCAGCAAACACTTTGGTCGTGTCAATCACTACCGCAACTCCCAGTTCTAAGGCGCCATGGTGGCGGCTCATTGTGAAGGGACGATTGCCAGTCACGCGTCCCCTGGTTTTGTGCTTCGTCAACTATCGAAGGGCGAGTTCCCTTGCGGATAGGTTCACTTCCCGGATCTTGGGAATTAAGTGTCTCGAAATCTCTCTCCTTTCTTGTCCAGTGCCGCTCTCTCACTCTCTCTCTTTGGCTCTCTTTTGTTGGCATACGACTGCGGCATCGGCCCGTACGAGTCATACATCTCTCTCTCTCCATTCGCTCCCAGCTTTGATTCACGTTGGCCCCCCACTGGAAGGTCATCGAGTCCGGCATTCGGGATGCGGGGTTATCTGTGCGTGGGCGACAGCTTCGAGAGAAGATGAAACTCCTTTCTTTGAAGAATTGTGTTGTTTTTTTTGGCTGGGCTGAAAACTGGATCTACCCTCGACTCCTTATCATCGTCCATGACCTCCCCGCTTCTACGCAATCCATCGCTCGATCTTTGCTTCAATCTCGTTGTTTCTTACCCAGTGGCATTCCCCCCTAATTGGTTTTCGCTATACGCGCTTGTTCGCGTCGCTGTCATTTACACGCAAATTCTGTAGCTAGTATCTACGCACGTTTTTCTTGGAATTTAGGTTGTTTTGAAGACATAATGTGGTGTGTAATCTTAAGGTCGCGAAAGCATTCGTGGGCGGTGTTGGGTGGTAAATTACACCTTCAACATGTACGACATTGGGGGTGTGATGTTCTGCTTGCACAAGTCTGCAGATTTGGTGAAGCCGGCTCGTAGATCTGCCACTACTGTTCAGAGTTTACCTCACATGCTAGCGACGACCATCGAGTTGAAAAGCTGTCCTTGCGTCCTACAATGACCACGCCCTGGACCCTCACCACGAACGCACCAAAAACAATGATCACACCCCTGCATGCTATAACCACAAATGACAAGTACATACTAGAGATACAAATTCGGAGTGCCCAAAGAGCGTAATAAATATAAAACCAGCCAACTCCGTGAGAGATGATGGTATAACAAACCCACGAGGCCCCTCTCTCGCTACCACTCGATCACCTCCGGGAAGAACCTCGCGATGAGCGGCTGGTAATATTCCTTGAGTTTTTCGGGGTCGACGGGCTCGTCGCTTTTGCTGTAGAGGTCGTATGGGTTGAACGCGCGAACGGCGTCCAGCGCCCGTTGGTCGCTCACGTTCGTGAGGTGTTGATACGCGTTTTCGCGGTGCCATCTGTGCATGTGCATGTGTGTGTGAGTGGACAATGACGAGAGAGGGAGAGAAAAGGAGGAAGACGGACGGGTAGAAGCTATGGTAACGGATCATGTGTAAGGCGGCTTCCGGGAGGCTGCTTTGGTTCTTGAGGACATGATATAGATACTGAGTTGGTTCGTTAATTGAAGATGAGGAGGAGAGGTGAGCGCGGGTGTGTGGCAAGGCACGCACCTCGTCGTGGCCCCACGAGAGCATCACGTTGTCAAGTCCGCAGTGCGGTTCGTACACGCCGTATTCAGTCGAGTACACTGGGTCTTTAAAGTCTGGGTTGCCCGCGAAGGTATCGGGGTAAATGATCTTGTCCGAGAACTTGCACCCCACCACGAACGTGTCCTGCAGATGGAGTTCAGTTACGCCGGGAACAGCGGTGTAACAGATGAAGAGAAACATACACCGACGACGTCCCATTGTCCTCTAAGACATGCGTGGGTCAGCAACAATTTCGGAAGGCGATCGAGGGGACCGGGAGAGAGATTTGCTTACTCAGATCCAAACAGATATAGAAGCTTGCCAAGATCATGCACAAGGCCAGCAACCTGCAAGTCATGAGACGTTGTGAACCCGGCGATCAGAACCCGAATGAATGAATGGATCCCTCAAATACGGACCTGCATCCATTCTGGTTTGCCGTCTCGACGGATCGCTTCCGCGGTCTGCAGGAGATGTTCGATTTGTGAGACACTCGTCTGTGATGTGATCCATCCATCCCCATCAGCATGTCAAGGATCACGAAAGGAATGGATAGGACAACGCACATCGGGGTCAGAGTCATCGACGAGAGTGTTCAACATCTCCATCGCTTCCCAAATGCCTGCCAATACACCCAGCCCGAGTGAGTAACACAGCGTGCATGTATTAAGAATGCGACCATCTACCCATTTTCGCGCGAACGGTCTTCTTGAAGCTGGCACGGATCTGCAGGTTAAACTCCATCGTTTGCTTCTCTGCGGGAGGGCGAATCTTGACGGTTAGCAGGAGTTTGGGCGAGGTTTGGAAGGAAAGATAGGCGACGCACCGTGTTGCTCTTTATAGAACTGCTTGACACGGTCACAAGCGTCCTCGTACTGACGAAAGGCGGCCTTGTCTTTGTTTGCGTCAAAACTGGACTCTTCGTCCCAGGCTTTGCCAGCAGAGCCCTTGAGCTTGTTCACTGCACAAGACGACGAGTGAGACATTGCGGTCAGAAACTCATGTATTAGCAGAGGAGCGAAACTAACCTTCGTCTATCGCGTCGGAGACGACTTCGAGAGCAGAGTTGTCTTCGTGGAGCCTCATTTTGTAATTGGTAGTGTGCTGGTTGATGTGCTGAAGTAGTAGGAGTTCGCTGAAGTGGTTGTGTGAAGTTTAGAAGCGAGTGGACGAGGGTTTATATGCGTGGTGCTTACCGCAAAGAAAAAAGTTACTGTCGATTCGGCTATACTGTAGAAGTTGACCGGGTGGAAGCCAAGAGGAGAGTGCGTTCACCGGGGTTGTTGTAGGGTTGGTGAACTACGCCGCATTTCTCCCCAGCTGCATGTTTGTGTTATAACTTTTTGCAACATCGGCATGTGGCGGCTGTAGTTGAACGAGGGTAGCTTGCCGGAAATGGCCTATCTGTAGATCTCCGCATCCTCGAATAGTTCATAATGCTCTTGATCTGTTCATATCTAGAGCATTATCAAGCTGACTCAAGCAACAATCAAGCTCATTGTTTATGTTGCAAGGCGAAACCAGTCATTTCGTGCTACCTTCATGAGCTCCCTCTCGCTCTTCGAACTAAAAGGATCAAAGACATAGCAGTGCCACGAAAGTATACCGGTGAATGAAGCACTCACCTGCTCCGAAACAGCGTGATATCCGCGCTCGGCGGTGAAAGATTTTCCAAATGCCAATATCCGCGGAAGACAGAGCTGCAATGGGACCCTAGTTCCAAGGTTTGAACTGTGCATAGTCCCTTCTGCCACATCTCCAAATCATCGGAAGGCAGCAAGATGCAACAGTTCCGAGGTATGAATCTCATCTAGGGTTCTGTAAAGATTTTTTTCAGCCTGTGTCACTGAGGCGCAGCATGGAGGGTCTAGATAGCCAGCGAAGACCCAGCACGCTTACCCTTACAAGAGTGGCGACGATCATGGACGACCCATGGGAAAGGCTAGGACTGCCAAAGCCTTGCGCTTTCATTACGGCCAAGAGCACTGATCGAGGCACGGCTGGTTCATCATGATCATGATCGCGCTGGGCACATGAATACATATTGAGATGCCCGATTACATGGCAGTCAGGATGCACGCGCAGTAGGGTGACAGTTACTAGAATGCGCGGTGGTAGTTAGCATACGGTTCGTGGAGCTTGCAAGAAGAGGCGTACCTCGAGGCTAATACAGTAGAGATCTTGTAAATAGTACGATCCGTGATATGATCAGGGGACCGTCTGCCACCATGCAAAGGGCAGACAGCTGCAGCAGGCTAGGATGCATGGACGTAGGCCGTAGACACAATCGAAGGAATGTGGAAGGGAGAAAAGGAACTATACTTAGGACACAAGCTGGGAGAAGACTAGAACCCACAACAAGCCTAGCACACCCGCGCTCGGGGTATGCAAATGCAGGCTTGCCAAAGGAAGGGCGCCATCAGCGAGCGGCACTGCAGCACCGATGGTCTGGTTGAGGCAGTCGAGGTAAGGTTGGTCGACCCAGGGCGGAAGAGGCGTGTTAGGCACCGAAGAATCATTCGAGAGGGCAGCTGTGTTGTTGTAGCCGTCCAGGGTGAGTACGACGCTGCTGGCACGGTAGTACTGGACTGCTTCCTCAGGCTGCGGAGACAATGGATCCGAGAAGTTCAACGAAGTGGGCGTCAGCACGGTCGTGTTTCCGACTGAGCAATTGCTCGACACGGCGTCGATGAGATCGAGCACAGTGGTATTGTCGGCGAGGACGTGGAATGTATTGTTAGAGCTGCTGTCCTTGAAGGCCACCTGCTGCATGGGTCCACCCGGACGACTCGAATTGTTGGGGTCGCCATACTGTGCATGCACAAGCCATGTCCGTCAGCGAATGAGCACGATGGTGAATGTTTCGTTCGTGCGCACCTCGTTGTCGTGCAAGTATACTGCTCCGTACCCAAGCCCTCCTCCCCATACTACCGGCCAGAACAGAAAGGGAAAGCCCAATCCTCCTACGCCACGACTGGCAACGCCAGGATAACCACTCCCGTATGTTCTGCGCGCACGTCGTCAGCAGAAAACCATCTCAGGAAGAACAGCCGACTCTTACTGAGTGCCGAAGACCTGACTGCGAGTTCCTCCTCCCTCGGTGCGCCCAGCAAACAGCTGGCCAGAAGGGATTGTGGAGGACTTGCCACCACCGCTACCATACGTGGTTGCGGTTGTGTGACGACCGCCAGTCGAGCCTGTGACTGGTGAGCTGACCTTGGAGCCAGAGGAACTCCCTCCCTCAGAGCTACCTCCAGAACTACTAGAGGCTCCGCCACCCTTGCCCTTGCCTCCCCCGCCTTTCCGCTTGTAAAGGCGTTCCACATTTGCTGTGACGAATGGTACGTACATGATTATGGGGCTTCAGTAACAGTCTGTGCTGCTTCTTATACGTTTCTACAAGGCTGTGCGGCCGACAGCGTTCAATAGCACTGCCTCGCGGGCTCGATTGAACCAGGATTGCACTGAAAGTGGGTCAAAGTGGGTCAAAGACGGGCGTCCACCGTTGCATCCGCACAGGAAGGCTGTGTAGCCGTACGCGGTGCAGGTGACTCAGAAACAAATATGCCTCTGCGCAACCAGGTAGGCCAACTCTGCGGTTGCTCAGACAATGCTATACCTCCAAGGAATGTAGCGACAACGTGGAACAATGCCGTAGCAAAGATGGCCAAAGAGTTGCACTGCACCACCATATTCACAATACACACCTCCATGACCATGGTCAATGCATATCATTGCGAGAGCGTCAGAGTAGATGATGAAAAACAGGTGGCATGACTATGTGATCAAACATGGCAACCGCACAGAACGAGATGTAATCGAAGGATTTTTATGCAGTCCTAGGAGCATGTCAGCACCTCGCTGGCTCGCTGGAATACCGAACATGAACGCTCACTTTTTGTGCGATGCCTTGATGGTAGCAGCCTTCTCCTTCTTCTCGGCAACACGCTTCGCCAACAGAGCCCTGAATTGAAATAGATGATGAGTATCTGAAGACATATCCTCATAGCCGGTATTTACGCACTCGTATTCAGTCTTTTGCTCTTTCTGGCGGTCATTCCGGCGCCGCTTAAGGGAGCGGAGGTGACGGCGGCGCTGAAGGCGGAGGGGAGTTACCAGTCTCTGGATTTTAGGACTAAAGACAGTCTCAGCGACGCGCACGTCCACTACATTTGGGTACTTACGCCTTGGTGTATGGCTTTGCGTCCTCCTTCTTCGCACTCTTAACCTCTCGCCTGACAACATACTTTCTAACATCATCGTCCTTAGACAAGTTGAAGAAACGCCTGATCTTGGTGGCCCTCTTGGGACCGAGACGTTTGGGAATGACGGTGTCGGTCAAGCCGGGGATCTCGTTGTCGCCTTGCTTCACGACTACAACGGAGAGAACAGCAATATCGGGGCCAACAATGCATCCACGGACAGACTTGCGCTTGCGCTCACCCGTACGACGAGTGCGGTAGCAAGAGTGACCGTCAGCTAAGAGAAGTCGAACACGATGGGGGACAAGGACACCCTGCTTCATGGGAAAACCCTGCTTGTCATTACCGCCAGTGATGCGGAATACATAGCCCTTCCATTCGTCACCAAGGGAGTCGGCGGGAACCTCTTGTGCAATCCTCTTGTCGAAGAAGGCACGGCTAAGATAGTGTGCAAAGAATAAGTTTGTTTGTAGCTCTGTGTTGATCGTGTCACATACTAGTGCCTCTCGTGGTCGAAGTCGAGGAGTTTTTGGGCCCCAGTGGCGGGGTCTGGCATTCATGTGTCAGGAATCTAGTCCCAAGTACGCATACGTCGATACTCACTAGCAATATTGATCTTCATTCTGGAGGTTGAGGGTTGAGGGAGAGGATGAGAAAGTCAGATTTTCCGAAGATAGAGACTTAGATGCGTTGAATATTTACCTTCAGCGTCAGGGGACCTGTCCTCGTCGGCAGCAGCAACGTCGGGGATGTCTTGGAGGTCGGGGCGGTCGTGTGGTAGTCCAAACACGGACAGTCAGCAAGTGGCTGAGCGCTTATGAGGGAGCTGTACAGTTCCATCAGCCACAACCCTGATTAGGCACGTGCTTCCTACCACTATTACGAGCTCATCGGCAGCGACGACGACTAGACCTCAAGACTCTCCCCCTCCACCTCAAAAACCTGTAAGTCATGCTGCAAATACTTTCTGCACGTCTCAGTGCTGACTTCGCATCACAGAGCTAACATGGGTCGTATGCACGCTCCGGGAAAGGGCATTTGTACGTTTAGGTCCGCATCCTATGTGTGAAAGCCTGTTCGCTGATTTTAGGTGGCCGATAGCCTCCTCTGCCCTCCCATACCGTCGCGCTCCTCCTTCATGGCTCAAGACTACGCCCGAGGACACTGTTGAACACATCATCAAGTTGGCCCGCAAGGGTCTTACTCCCTCACAAATCGGTGTTACCCTCCGTGACTCGCATGGGATTCCCCAAGTGCGATTCCTGACCGGAAACAAGATCCTTCGTATCTTAAAGACGCACGGCACGTATTCAACCACGCAGCGCGCTCTAACATTGCATTGAGCATGGTCCTGTTTAGGTCTTGCACCTGCTATTCCCGAGGATCTCTGGCACCTTGTGAAGAAGGCTGTCGCCGTTCGCAAGCACCTTGAGGTCAATCGCAAAGACAAGGACTCCAAATTCCGCCTCATTCTCATCGAGTCGCGTATCCACCGTCTTGCACGATACTACAAGAAGACGCAGGCGATCCCGCCGTCATTCAAGTACGACTCTGCCACTGCATCCACCCTCATCGCATAATCTCGCATGGTAGAGATGTATGATTGTTGGTTCTGGAGAGCAGCCGGTTTGTGGTAGCGGGGGGATGAGCGTTGGCGAGTCAAGAGCTTTCTTATGTCTCTGCATCTTCATTTCGCGATGTCATTGCAATATTCAAATAGGCGTATGCTACATTGCCTGACGCAATATCAAGTCGGATTGGGCGAGTGAAGCACTTTGACGACCAGTTCGCTTCCCAGTCGCCGTCGCTCGGGAGAGCAGAGATATCCTGGGTCTGTTTTTCAGTAAACTGGCCATAACCTACTCAGTTTTGCTCCAAATTACAAATTTCTGCAGCCAAAATGACCGCAGAATATAGGCTATTGAATGGTGTAAATTTTACTGCCATTGGTGTAGATGTGCTTGCTGTAAAAATTGAATACTGCGTTCTGATTGCAAAAAGCGCCCAAATAACAAGTTGTGAAGTGTTAGTAACAAACTCAGTACTTTCCCATCAATTGCATTCATTGCAGTAAGAAAAAGAGTGTTAATTTTTGTATTCCCCATCAAATCTTGTGGCATAGAACAACGGTGTTACATGTCGCAACAGCTCAAAGCACTGGCATGCACTGGAACAATTCCTCATTCTTCAGGAATTGTAATATTGTTACAACACATGTGTGCGTACCTGGTACAGGGTCAACAGAGATGCTGTGCCCCTGTACTGGTTGACAACCTTTATACTGCTGTACATGATTGGCGGATATCTGTGTATAGTAGTCCTGCCAACCCTTGACGCTGGTGCGTGGACAGCCAGCCGTAACAAAGAATGACATGGTTGATGGAGAGGGAGAAGGTGATGAGTAGGCACAAGGAAGCAAGGAGAGAGAGGAGGAAGCGAATAAAGAGACAGGGGATGAGAAGGCGGTGTCGTCGAAGAAGAGAAGACAACACAGAGGTGCATCATTAGATAACGTGAAAGGCCGCGCGTATCCTTATAGGGTAGAAGAGTTGGGCATTGATAATTGCAAATTCTCTGCAAAGAGGTTATGCGTTGAGACACTAACACACCCCCTGGACATGGAGGGACCAGGCACAAACACACCAGACCTCGAGGGAGGTGATCATGTGTGTGAGTAGTAACAGGGGCAGAGTGAATCTGTGATGCGAGTGGGTCCAAGAGTCCTAGGCTGCACCTGACCACAAACGAGAGGTGATACAATGTGGCAAGAGGCAACAAGACGCAACGAGATGCAGCGCGAAGCAACGAGATGTGAATGTGCAAGTGGTAGGTGTACGCCGCACTACAACAAGGGGCAAGAGGAGGGGATTGGGTATGTAGAGAAGTGCAAGAAACAACAGTGATACAAGGTGTGAGGTAAAGAACCCAAGAGGGTAATGGTGGGAAAAGCTCGGAGGTTGAGTAAAGCAATGAGAAGAGGTCGCAAGGGATGAGAAGAAAGGAGAAAACGCAGTGAATAGCAGTTGCCGAGTGAAAGAGAATGGTGGCTTTAAAACGCAAGGCAGTGAAAGGAATGCAATATAAACGCAGTGGCCAAGAGAAGGTAAACAATGGCTCGAAAGGAGGACACAGTGAAAGAGGAACACAATGCAGTGAAATAATGCAGTAAAATAAACGCAGTGAAGAACACAAGAGGGCTTGAGAACGCAACACAAATGAAATATATGCACCACAAGAAGGCTCGAGATGCAAGGAGCAAGGAGCAGGCTCGAGACGAGAAGGAAGGAGCAGGAAGGCTCGAGGCGCGAGATGCAAGGCTTGCAGAGGCAAACTTGAAGGGGGAAACCCAGGGGGTGTTGTATTCTCCTCTATGCAAAGTACAAACACACTGTGTATAAATACTACTGCAAAATGTCCATATCAAATTCAAGGTCCGTGTGAGAGCGAGGCAGTGAGAGAGGGCAGTGTGAGATGAAACAAGGGGCAATCAAGAAACTTGTCACAAGAACAAGGAGTGCACTGCTCCTTGTACAGCTAGACCACAAGCATCCAATGAAACAAAGGCTTGGTGACTTGAGTCCACACAGGAGAAGGAGGCAGTGCAATGGAAACAATTCCTGGTAGTGACGAGTTTGGGGGATTGATGAAGAGAGAGAGAGGCTGCTCGAGGTTCCCCTATTCCTGAGAAGAGCCATGGGATCCAAGGGCTCTCGAGTGACGAGAAGCTCTGCTTGTTTGCAAGAAGAGTGCCTCGTTGGAGCTTGTTGCTGCAAGGGGGCTGCAAGGAAACCAAGAGTGGCAAGGGAAAGTGCCAATGTGCTCGAGGCTGTCCAAAACTTGCAAGAGACATGGACAAGAACTCACACGAGAACGCGAACCATTACTCCAGTGAGCACAAGCTCAAGTGCCCAAAGAGCTGAGCCATAGCAAGCTCGAGACGCGAGGTGCAAGGAGCAAGTCAGCTCAAGACGCGAGCTGCCTGACGAGCTTAAGAAGCAAGCTTCAGAGCTAGCTCTCGCGCGATCCGCGAGACGTCTCGTGAGGGCTCTCGAGTGACAAGGAGCTCTGCTTGTTTGCGCGAAGGGGTCCTTGTTGAGCTTGTTGCATGTCCAGCAGTTTCCGGGCGTATCAGTGTCGGTGGGTAATATGTATTATCTCAAAGGTTCCACACAGGAGAAGGTACACCACTGGACACCAAAAAATTAGTTGTGCCATAGAAGGTGGGCCAGTGGCAACGAGGTAGCTGCACCAACTAATGTTATTGGCTGGCTGGGTCACTGACTTGACGGTAATAGTAGTTCAATTGAGTGGATTTGCCACAATGTAGCTCAACGTGTTTCTGAAAAGAAAAGAAATAAATAAAAACCCTCTTGCAGCGCGTGAATAAATACCGTTTACTGCTGTCTTCCGTAAGTGCATTGCACGGCTGTGTAACACATTCAGCAAAAATGCATTTGCAGCTTCAGGGGATTTGCCTTGTGCTACAGCATATGCATGAGGTGTTGCTAGAGCAACATTGTCGAGTCAAGGTCAAATAGCCTCGAGAGAGAGCTGCATTTGCTCCTCCCCTAATCACCCTCTTCAATACTATTTGCTCATTGGCCTCTTTCTAAGTTTTCTTGCCCCTTGCTCAAAGCGGCTCTATTGACTATGTAGCCATGCCCAAACTTCTCCACTTGTGTACTCAGGAAGGCCCCCTTTCACTGCCATATCACAGCCAGAATGTTGAGAAAACGCAAGCTGCAGATGCATTGTCTGATACCAATGTAAGTACGCACATTCACTGTAGCAGAGAATCAAATGCTTACTCTCTAGATGCTGCAGCAGCATGGGAGCTTCGTGTGTCAAACGGGGCTTGCTGGGCCCGAGCAGGCTTGAAGGCCTGCCCGCTGTTGGTTAGGATGAGCGACACAAGAACATTGAAGTATGTTTTCACGATGTGCCTCATCTTCTTGTACCGATTTATCCTCAAGCTCAAGATTAGATATCTTTATTGTAGTGAGGAACAATGTACTCAACTGACATGGCTCCGGTCCGCGGGTCGATTTCACACTTGTGTCTTTTCTCCCTCTACTGGAAGTCAGGTTGCAGCCACTCAACTTTGCGTGCAGCACCGTTTAAACTCTCAATCACTAGAACAGCTAGTAAGTGGAGTATAGTATGGTCAACAAAGTGGGCTACCTGTACCGGTACTACGAAGCGTGTACTATACCAATGGTAGTAGCACTCACTTTAATTGCATGAATTTGACATGTTAATCTTGTTGTCTTTGTTACTTGAAGTGTCTGCGGTTACAATAAATCAGTACAAAAGAAGGGGAACTTAGAGAAGTGGATGCGTGACAAAACTTATGGGGTAGCTGAGACAGGCCAGGCTGGAACCAGTGAGGATCATGCTATTTGGAGAGCAGCATACATCTACACTGGCTGCCTCGCTCATGTCAACGTGACATATCAGATAGGGGAAGACAATAAGATGAGTGTGGTCACACAAGTCCTTGCCTACCTAGAGCACAACGACAAATGTCGTATGGCAGAGCTGGATAAGATCCCTGCTACCCCACTGCATGAGCACGTTGTTGAGGTCGCACTGAGGCAGTTGGGAAACAGAGCAGGGTATGCCGCTGCTACCTATATGTTGGCCCGTCCCAAGAGTTGTAGCCAGCTTGCAGTACATGGAGATGGAGTTTGCGGCTACTGTTGTGCACAAACTTGCAAGCTATTTGTTGTTCAGTACCCCCTTTTGTATATGAGCCAGTATACAATGCTCACCGTTTTCAAAGATGCATCCATGAACCATTTGTGCACCTTGCCCTTGAGCATCTCCTGCACTCAAAGAATAGCCTTCTCACAAGGTGGTTGGAAGAAAGTGCTGTGGGGGATGGGACACAACACCGGAACATCGTGCACCTGACAGGAAATTTGGTTGGACAAACCAACAAGCAAAGAACCTGACCATGAGGTTAATCCCATTGTCAACTGAGTGAGAGGTTCGAGAGGACAGATTGATAATTACCAACAAGAGACAGATCATCTGCAACGGTGTGCGACCACAGACAGTGAAGGCGTATATGCATGTGTCTATCTTTTCCCAACAAGCAACTTGTTCTATTGCTCGTTGCTGAAGATGGTAGTTAACAGCGAGGACTTACCGCAGCAACATAGGAGGTGACATATGTGACATTGTGTGACATTATGTCATGTTTGCGCCAGGGTGTTGTATCGAACTTCACCTTCATTGCAAAGGTTTTCTGACATGTATTATACAGTTATGAAGGGAAGTGAGTAAGTTTTCGGTATGGTAACAAGAGTGCAATGATGTTTTGAAACTCAGTCTTTGCTTGAGTGCAAGAGGTCACATACAGGACGGCATGTCACAGTACAGTGCAAAATATAAGTGATCTATACCAGTATAACAAGAAAGCAAGTACTGAATTTTGTGTATACGTGCTCAGGTTCAAAAGTACATTGGTGCAAGCTGTGCTACAATATGTTACAGATGAGATTCAAGAAGAGGAGTAAGCAGCCCACCAACAACCTTACTATCCTCCGGCAGCTACACGTCTATGTCAAAGATGATTGTGGCAGGGTCTTCAATTTCCAGCTTCACCCGCGCACATTTCTCGTTCTTCGCCAGTGTTTTGCGGAAGCGCTGACCAAGGCTGCCAGTTGCTGTGACCTCCGGAGATGGTGAGGAGCACACGAGCTTTGAGGGAGTGATTGGAGGGGATGAGGATGCAGTAGGAGGCAAGGATGGTGGCAATGATAGCGGCGAAGACGGTGAACAAGTCCTCTGTCAATGATAGCAGTGAGGCGGGGAACAATCTGTCAGCCTCCTGTACAATGTCAGACCACTCTTTTGCCTCTACAACACATGAATGTGCCTCAAAAGCACACAGTCCAAGTGTGTTGTTGCAGCGAGTACAGGAGGCAATGACACGCATGAACTTCTCGAAAGGAACTCCCTTTGGATTGGATATGAGCAACTGCAAGACATTCACAGTCTCATCCCAGGTGGGAGTGGGCATAGAGTGGATCAGTGTCAGGGATATATCGGTGACAGACTCAATCAAACAGCGAGTTTCCGACACAAAGCCCAGAGAGACAACTAATTCATTGTGAGTATCAGCTGACAGTAGTTTCTATACAACTTACAAGCCATGAACATCTGGTCATTGGCCTCACCAGCAACTGGCATGCCAGCTTGCATTGATGGTCAGTCAGGGGTGTGCAGAGCGCTGAACGAGGCATGTTGACAACTTCCGGCTGCTCTGCAGATTGAGCGAGCATTCTGTTGAATGTCTCTGTAGTATTGATTATTGGTTAATTTTGCTTGGACAGTAGTAAACAAGTCAGTGTACCTTCATTGACACTTGCGTCCCAAGCAGGATGAAGAGGAGGGACAGCTGAGTCGCGGTGTAACACGGCATAAGTGTTCTTAGTGTTGAGTACTTGGTCTCAAGTATATTGTATCAGCTGTGAACTCTAAGTAAACTGCAGCAAATGTACTTACTTTGATCAAGGGCCCTGTGTTTGTACATCTTCGTCCGCTGCAGGTGTAGCTTGTGACTATGAGACTGTTGTGGGTCCACTTTTGCTGCATTATTAACCATTGGTGGATGTTGTTGGTGGAGAGAGGCACTCACTAAAATATCCACAGCCTGTGCCGGGACCTGTCCATTGGAAACACCCAATGAATACCTTGGTAGGGTTGGCCTTAGGGCAGATGACCTTGGGCAAAACAAATATGCCGGTACAGAGAGGGCAGAAGCATAGCATTTTGTTGAAGTGGGAGATGTTGGCCTCTGCATCGTTGGCAATCAAAAGGGCAGCATGGGGCGGCACCACTAACTGCGAGTGTATGAGCATGGCAGCAAGTTAGAAGTGAGAGGTTGTCGTGATGGGGGCTGGAGTCTGTCAGGGACACAACCAAACTCTATGAAGAGCAAGGGAGTGACGACAAGGGGGGGGAAGGAACGACGAGCGGACTCGCGTGGACGATGACGACAGGGGTAATGATGATGAGGAAAGAGGGAGATACAACGCCGAGGGAGCAGCTAACAGTGAGCTAAAGACCAGGATATATTAGTACAGTGATAGACCTAGTACAAGGTGGACGTCACCTAAAGACCAGGAGGTAGAATCTGAGGTCTTTAGGGAGCTACAAGGTGGGTTTATATACATCTCAGACAAGGACCCCTGGTACCGGGTCTGTACTCCTAACACTGCCGTGGGAACGTATGGTGTGCTATGGTGTGATGTTCTACAATGTTCCACAATGTTCCAGCACCTTCTATGATCATGTGACCAGTCTGTCACATGCACTTGATCAAATGCAGTAGCTATGTATCATCGATAAGATAAGATAAGGAAATTAAAAGGAAAAGAAAGGAAAAAGTGTGCATGTTCATGACAAGTCTCAGGCTGTGCAGGTTGCGCAAAGCCGTATTTATAGGCTCTAGTGTGATTGTTTTACAATGGCAACAACGGGAATCACACGGCAAGGGGAGGGGAGATGTGTTAGTTCACGACCATACCTTGCAAATCCTTCCAGGAACCCACCGTGCATGGTTCCTGCGGAGAGAGAAGCAAAGAACTAATTATTAATGAATATTGTGACAATAAACAATAAATACCATGGTGAAGTCGGGATATGGGCAGAACAGTGCTGCTGAGCCATTCCAGGAAGAGAGGGCAGGCGGACAGCGAGCAGGGAAGCAGAAGGCATCAGGTGGCAGAAGGTTCTGGAGCGCTTGAAGGAAGTGGAACTACATAAGCTGTTAGAGCGCTTGAGGAAGTTGAAGATGTCATAGCTTGTTACGGCTGGCTGCGCCTGGTGCACCTCCTCTTGTGCTTATGTGCTTCCTTCCTAAACCGGCCGCCCTGGCGGGTCACTCTCTGACACCCCCCCTTGACCTGCTATCAATCCCAACATATCCATTGTGTGCGTGTGTGCAACTTGGGTCAGAGCCTTCAGGGAGTTGAAGAATGAGTTGAAGGTAATTCCAGAGTCAGGCGAGCAAGAGGCAGGCTTGATGAGCTCTTGCTGCGCGGTGAGCAGCAAGGTGATTTGATTGAAAGCGTCGGCAGCATTTTTCAGCACAGCCGACAGCTGGTTGATGGCAGGGTCTATGTGAGCCTCATTGGCAGAGACTGCGACTGGTTGCGTGCCAGCGAAAGGAGGCAGGCAGGGTATGGACTGTCCAGGTGGTGGAGACATGGCAGGGCGCTTATTGTCTCATGATGGTAACAGAGCAAGAAGTTTGGATGAACAGGTTGAGTTGGACAGAATTGTCAATCCACTCGGGGACAACAAGGGGGGGCATAAGATCCAGCTCAATCCACAGGAGTCACCTGCCTCTGCTGGCTTGGACTCATAAAATGGATTGGAGAGCAATGAAAGAAGTGCATCACAAATGAGATAAGTGATAGGTGTTCGGTAGAGTAGCGCTCATCAGCTCCGGCGTCTAATGTGATGGTATTACAGTGGCGCCTACTCTGTGCTCATCGATTTGAGTCACTTCTATGACTCGCAGAATAAAATATTCGAGCTGGCTTTCACACTCTCCCTCACACTTCGACGCTACGGCGGTCTCTTCACCAAAAAAATTACCACACTTAACCATTCTCACCGCAAGATGACTACACTGGCGTCGTTCATAGCGAACCTGCCACCCTTACCAAAAGTCGAAGGAACGGAGCCCGACGTATGCGTTCTGGACTTGTTCCGAGCTGCAATCGCGAAAAGAGTCGCGGATGCCTTGCCACCACTCACTATCGAGCAGGTGTATACAGGAGTAGACTATGGAAAGAAGGGTGTTGACTTTACTGTAGCTCTGCCTCGATTCAGGCTACCGGGCAAGGTAGACGAGCTTGCAAAGAAAGTCTTGAGCACGGTGAGCCCACCTTCATCTTGTAGCCTATCAGCAAATAGCAGTGAGAGATATAGCCTTGCCTGCTGAAGATGGTCCCGCGTGTACTGACGTGACGTTAAATTCGTTGCTCTAGTTTCAACCCGACGAATGGATCGAGAACGTCGTCCATGACAAGGCCTTCCTCCACTTCACATGTTGCACGCCAACGCTCACCCGTCTCGCTCTCACACAAATCTACGACCTCACACATAGCAGTCCGCCATCATTTGGCACCAACTCATCAGGCAAGGGAAAGAAGGTCGTGATCGAGTACTCCTCGCCGAACATTGCCAAATCCTTCCATGTCGGCCACCTACGAAGTACAATCATCGGTGCATTCCTGGCAAACCTCTACAAGGCCTGCGGCTGGGAAGTCGTCTCCTTGAACTACCTCGGTGATTGGGGAACCCAATTCGGGTTAATCGCTGTCGGGTTCGAGAAGTATGGCTCACAAACGGAGCTCGAGAAGGACGCTATCAAGCATCTTCTAGATATTTACATCAAAGTTAACGCTGATGCGGAGGAAGACCCGAACGTCAAGGTTGAGGCTGCCAAGTTCTTCAAACGCATGGAGGACGGAGACGAGTCCGCGCTCGAAAACTGGCGGAATTGGCGAGAGCTTTCGATCAGGAAGTACAAGGAGGAGTACGCTCGTCTGAATGTACATTTCGACGAGTATGTCGGAGAGTCATTGGTCGGCAAGCAGTGGCAGGACAAGGCCATCGATAGGTTGACAGAGTTGAACCTCATCGAGGATATAGACGGCGCGAAGCTCGTTAATCTTGAAAAATGGAAAATGGGGCGAGCGGTATTGAGGAAGAAAGGTGAATACCATAAGTCACATCTTGTTCTTCTGTGTCTGACATCTCACAGATGGCACGTCAATATATCTCACTCGAGATATTGGTGGTGCAATTGAGCGATACGAAAAATACCAGTTCGACAAAATGATCTACGTCGTATCGTCACAACAGGACTTACATCTTTCCCAATTCTTCAAGATCCTCAAGCTCATGGAGTTTCCTTGGGCGGAGAACCTCGAACATGTGAACTACGGCCTGGTCCTTGGCATGAGCACGCGACGAGGCACGGTCGTTTTCTTGGACCAGATCATAAAGGAAGCTACGTCCGTTATGCATGAGCAAATGAAAAAGAACGAGGAGAAATACAACGCGATAGAGGATCCTGAGATGGTTTCACAGGAGGTTGGTATCTCCGGCGTGAAGATCCAAGACATGTCTGCCAAGCGGTAAGTCACCATTCCACAGCTGCTGAATTTCTCGTATGCTTACTGTTTCACGCAGAATTAACAATTACACTTTCAATTGGGAACGAATGTTGTCCTTCGAGGGCGACACCGGCCCCTACCTACAATACGCACACGTCCGTCTCGCCTCGATCGGCCGCAAAAACCCTGAACTCCTACCTCTCCCTCCACTCGCCGCCATCAACACCGACCTCCTCGTCGAGCCCTCCGCACGAGACATTGCCTTCCTGATTAGCACGTACCCCGACGTTGTCAAAACTGCTCTACGGACACACGAGCCCAGCGGCGTCGTCACTTTCGCCTTCCGGTTGAGTCATGCAATCTCAAGCGCATGGGAGACCGTCATCGTCAAGGGAGAACCGGACCAAGAGAAGGCGAGGGCGAGGTTGTTGCTGTATCAATGTGCTCAAGAGGTCCTTGGTGCAGCGATGCGTCTGTTGAGTCTCCAACCCCTCGAGAGGATGTAAACGGCGTGTGTATATATTATAACTTAGCAGTCAGCTGGTGGCATAAAGAACAACAGCTCTGAGAACTTCAATGAGTCCTCAATACACGTCTAGAACGCCTGTGATGCGCACAAGGCGGTCGAGTGCAATACGGCACGTTATGATTCAAGTCGCTGATGTGGCAAGGCTATTATGAGACATTAAGTATCTGGTATGCCATTGTTGTAGTCCAATTTTCAATGCTAAAGCGCTATGGACACCATCTCAGCTGCTCCTACTGTACGCCATGGAGCTGATCCTTGGCACACGTTGTCCTTCTTACACGCCTTGAAAACGCCACATCAGTCCAGACACCTCTCACCACAGCAAGGCTCTGCTAACCAGTGGCCGCGAATCCCATGCGCTTGTTTCCCAAATCCCAAACACTGTAAACGTGCTTCAGCGCACTCGCTCCGATGATCGAGAGATCCTCTTGGGCGTTGATCAAGGTCTGGCATATCTCCGGGTTACTCTTGAACGGCCCAACGCTGAGCTCGCTGCTGGGGACCACTAATTGATACGTGCTCCCCGTCGTGGTTTTGAACGCGAAGGAGATCTCTGCGGCTAATGACGCTATTTCGGAGCAAGCGATCCCAAAGGTACCTGGCTCGTCATTAAAGGGCTGGATGCTGGAGGAGATTTGAGCGTAGATAGCCTAAGACGCGGTGTAACGTCAGCCGAAGAGAGTTGTGATCACTTGTGAAGGGCAAGGCGCACCACGGTATCTGCCTGAGAGAAGACGAGGTTGCTTGTTCCGCTGTCGAAGATGATGGCACGAGACTTTTTCAGCGCTGATGTTGACTTGCCATTGACAGTGATGCCAGACGAGGAGAGCTCCCAGAATCCCTCTTCAGTACTTTCCGCGGTCAAGGGAATGTAACTGATCGGACCTGATGACATTCAAGTGCAGAAGGTCAGCACACCAACAAATGAGAACCGCGTTTGCAAAATTGGTTTACCCGTGAACTTGGTCGTATCTATGCCGCCGATCGTGAGTTCTGCGTTGCCTACGGCTTGTGGCGTAAGGAATAAGCTGAATAGCGACGGCAGTCCTTGAGATTCTAGCCCAGCGAAGAAGCCCTGCGCGACAGACGACATTCCTAACAAACGGTAGGGCTTGACTCAGTGATCCCGAGCCAGGATATGTTACAAGAGTACCCTGAATGCCACTAAAGGGATCCGGTCCAAATGTAGGAGTTTGATCGGTGATGAGGAACAGCTCAACCTTGGGTGCACTGATACCCCCCACAGTGACCGTGTCCGTGGCCTGACGAAGAGTTAACTGCCAGTTGTTTCCGATGACGGGATCCACGCCGACGCCAGTCCCAAACGTTATCGTCGTTTCGCGCTTCCCATCGACGAAGGTCGAACTCTTGGTCGCATCGAACTGAACTTGATTAGAGCAAGGGGCCCCGCACAGTGTGCCTAATGAAACGATGTCACTATTCAGCGCCAGTTCGAAGGTGACGGAGCGGCTACTCACTGGCAAATTCTAGTGTGGAACTACCAGTGTCGAATACGACGCTGATGTTCTGAGGCGGTGTCCCGACTGGTAGAATATGTTAGATAGAAGGAGTCACAAGACTAATATGCGAACCTTGAATGTCTCCGAACCATCTAGTACACCAATGATCAGTATATTCGTGAGCGATGCAGACACATGAAAGTCTGCGGTCTCACTGAAGGTCGGTTCCGTTAAAGTAATCCGCCAGAGGAACATTGATAGGAGATAATGCCCTCCTTCCCAAGGACGAACCCCTCGGGATAAGGCGAGAACTCAAGGTGATTGTCTGAGGCGAGGCGCGAGGGACCGCCGGTGCCGGTACTGCAGCGCTTGCCACAGCAGCAAGAACAAAGGAGACAAGAACCGAGGTCAACATCGTGAACGTACCGTGAGGGAGACGAAGGTTGCTCCTCGACGTTCATGGCAGAAATAGCTGGCTTATAAACTCTCAGACGACGCGCGTGAAGGGTATCACTGTTATGGGGACGGCTTCGGAATCAAAGCAGTGCATCGTCATCGACTTCGCCATGCGGTCGGTGTATTCTGCGGGGTAGGATGGACACGCATCGTATGACCGCGACACATGGTCAAGGAAGAGAAGAAACACTGTGGGCACGCACGGTACTATTGTGACCCAGGACACGGAGTTCTGCTTCTCGATATAGCGTTAGAACTCCCGGGTGTGCGAGAAGCGTGACACAGCTAGCATGTGCGGGTCTATTCGCACGCTGCGAACGATGATTGTGCACGCAGGGTTTGCAGTTGAACCCTCGTCTACATAAGCCTAGCATAAGCAACAATGTTCAATGAGATGAGCATGCATACCTGTTACATGTGCCAAAGTGATGGCTAAAGCTGACAAACCACGCGAAACAAAGTGCAAGAAAAATGACTGCAGGTCGGCCACAAAAACGAATTACTTAAGGAGAACAACGATAGCACGACCATCAAAATGTATGTAGACAGTATGTACGAAACCCCAGAGTATTCAACTAAGCCAGCCGATATTTCATCAGTATGGCAGATGCGATGCTCAACAAGGAGAAGACGAGCCAAAGGCCCCACCTCTTGCTCGTGATTTGTCCGAGAGCGAGTCTCGGTGGCATGTCAGATTTCAACATCTTCCTCAAGAAACGAGTGCTTGCTTCCTGGCAACCAGAACCGCGTCATGTGCCGCTATCTGAGATACAATGATGATAAACGTACAGTGTAGGGTGGATATCTCCCTTTCATCAGTAGAGTGTCGACCCTGAGCGAAAGGCGTATGTTAGGAGCTCACCCGTGCGCATGAAAGGGATGTATGATTACCATCGGGGATTATCAAGCGTGCAACGCTGATGCGTAAACACATCGAACCCATATTTTCCGCTGAGGTAGCCGGCTGTAGAACGCACCAGTAAGTATATGCACGGAATTTCTGGAGACTATGGGAAGATACTCACAGCCACTCGGACCAATACCGCCGAATGGAAGACCCGTAGCTGCAACGACTGTCATGACAAAGAGCAGGAAGAGATGTTGCCCGGCCTTGTTGACTTACCGCCCACGTGAATGATGACCTCGTTTGCAATTGCACCACCACTCTGAGTGTTATCGAAAACTACCACCATGCTGTCAGGTAAAAATCCCTTATAAGGAGAACCGAGAGAAGAACACGTACCTTTTGCTTTGAACTTCGGGTCTTTGGTGAAGACGTACAAACACAATGCGTGTTCTCTTTACGAACGTGAGTACCAACATGGTTCCTGTCTTACAATCAAGATAACTGACCGCTCATTTACAATACTGATGGCCTCGTCAACGTCCTTGACGGGTATGATTGGCAGTACAGGACCAAAGATTTCCCTAGAAACAGATATTTGTGAGCGATACGAAGAATTACACACAAGATGTAACATACTCTTGCATAGTGGCATCGTCCAAAGTTACATCCTTCAAAACCGTTGGCGCAATATACTTTTCCTGTACATTGGCATCGCCTCCAAACACAATCGTACCTTTGCTGTCGTCGACGTATTTCTTCACCCTGTTTGCATGCGCTTCAGTCACCATGCGGCTGAACGAGTCCGACTTGGCGGGGTTGCCGTCTGGGAAGAATGTATCATATGCCTTCTTGATTTCTGCGACGAAGTGGTCCTGAGCGTCGCGGGGGACTAGCACGTAGTCAGGCGCTACACAGACCTGACCGCAGTTGGCGAGTTTGCCCCACAGTATACGCTTGGCGGCAAGCTCCATGTCGCAGCTGGGATCTATAAATACGGGAGACTTGCCTAGAACAAAGGATTGACTTCAGACATTTCGTCTTCCATGATAAGAGCATGAAACTGACCTCCGAGCTCGGTTGTAACAGGCGTTAGGTGCTTTGCCGCTGCGGCGCAGACGATCTTTGCCACCCGTCCGCTTCCAACGTACACAACTATAAGATTTTGCATGAGATATGACCTGACAAAACTTAGTGATCGTGCGTACTGTGATCCCAGGGGTACTCGAGCAGCTACTGCTTCGTCAGCACTTGCCCAATACAGCGCATGGGGAACACAAACCTTCGAGACTACGGGAACATCGCCATTGACGACCCGGCAGGTTTCCGGGTCAAGGTACCTGGGTACTAACTCGGCATAGAGTTCGCATATGGCCGGGCAGAGCTCGGAAGGCTTGATAACGACACAGTTTCCTGCCGCAATGGCAGCTGACTAAACCACTGTTTGTGACAGTTAACACACGATATGGTGACTTGGTACTTACAACGTGTGTGATTGTGAGGTGCACCGGGAAGTTGAACGGGGTAATGATCAGGACGACGCCCTTTGGCTCCTTACGAATCTCAGGCTTCATGACGGACCAGTTCAAAGTCCAACGGCTACATAACATATGTGAATTGAGTGCCAGAAATGAAAGATAGCGAAACCACGCACGCTTTTTCAGTCTTCGCCCATTGGTCCACATTCAGATACGCGTCCTTAGCCTCGGCTATGGAAGGATTTATCTCGAGACTAGCACCTAGTAAGGCTTGAATGGCACAAAATTTCAATGTAGAAACTTACAAATCGGCTTCCAGGTGAGGCCGGCCGAGATCTGCCTTGAGACCATCAGCCCAACGGTCCTGGTGGTCACGAAGCATCCATGCTAGCTGCGAGAGCTGCTGTTTGCGGTACGCGATAGGCTTTGTCTTTCCTGTTTTGAATGTTGTCCTGAGGTCGGAGAAAATAGCGGGAATATCATCGAGGGGAGTATATGCGACCATGGTGGTCGTTGATAGTCGCCTTCAAGTTGTGGGGTAAAGTTACTGTGGGAGCGTGTCACGGTCTGCACTGCCCTAGTTTCCTACTAAGTGAGAAGAGGAATAGTAGAGAGTGTGATAAGCAGAATTTAGAACAAACTCACGTTGTGCAAGTGCTGTTGGCTTTTAGCTTGGACTCTGAGGACAGCGTACCTTCGTCAGTTGAGGTGAACCCAGAGGACCGTGTCAATGACGACCCCACACCGATCAGCGTCTACTAATTCACGTGACTGACGCGACGCGCTTCGGCACGGTCGGCAACCATACAGCCGCAAATTCATGATCATGTACTTATGCATGCGCATTTGCTGGCACTTTCACGACTACAAGTCGTACGTATCGAAAAAAAGTGTCAATGACTCAAAGCACTGTGCGTGTGGTGAGTTCTATTGACTATGACTGGAAGCTGTTCTGATCTGCTAGGTACTTCGAGATATTGGGGCCGCGCGTATCAGGTTACTATTAACCTGTGTCGACAGTCTGAAGATTGGTCGTCCTCCAGCTCAAGATGGTCGCCATTCACAGCATTTTTGCTTCAATGGACCATCTGAGAGGGTGCCATCCAGTACACAGCTCTAATCACTGACGCTGTGACGCGGCTCAAAGCGCAAGCTCCCTCGATCATTCAAATGACGGTCATCTCATGCAGACACCGTACATCCGGCCGTGGACAAGCGTACAGGCTTGTCGAAATGCCGTCAACCAACGCTCACAAGAATAGACCGATCATATTCATATTTTCTGACGATATCGTAGCGACACGAGCACTACCACCACGATGGCAATGCCGTCGTGGTCACAGTATCCGTCTCGAGCTCCAGCAGATTTATTCTGCCGACCCACCGTCATCGGTACGTGTAGAACCCGCAGAGCTTTAGCGACTAACAGTCTCACAATGGATAGCTTCAATCTGTTAGGATACCACGTCGTGGCACAACGATGATAACCACATCATGATCCTGATCCATTCGTCCTTCAAAATGTGCAGAGCAATGCTTTAAAAAGGTATGGCTAGACTTTCCTATTCGCCACGAGCAGGCTCGTTCGTATCCATTCCGGTGACAATATCCACCAGCTGAGTCCCATGGCAGAGGCAGCTGTATATCTGTCTGACTTTATCGTCATCCTTCCACAAACTCTTGCGTATGGTGAGCCGAAAGAAGTGGAGTTGAGACCAGTAATGACTGACCAACCTCGCTAGGTGTCTTCGTTGCCTTGATACCGCCGTCCATACATATCTTTCTGTAAGTTCGATTCCACTAATTTACCTCCGGGATATTCACCTGCATGACCAGGAAGCACGGACTCAGAAGCAGAAACAATATTGTCATCTTCAGCATCACCTTAGCTGCTTTTGCGCTGTCAACAGCAAGTTGGGCGGCAACATGTGTCGCGACGAGCCTGAAGCTCGCAGGATATAGCGCACACATTGCCTCGACTTTCCGCCTGGTTTGCAACGCTCTCCTCCTCCTGAATCGTACGTATAACCCGTGTTTTTCTCATTTATCGAATGTTCGCCTCTCACGTACAGCATCAACAGTTCTGTTTGCGGATGGTGTCGTGGTCTGGCGCATGCGCGTACTATGTGGTCTGCACTTTTCCAAGAGAGTGCTCCGACTACCGTCAATCATGCTGCTAGCAATGCTTTGTGAGCCAAGCCGCTGAGGACTGACATGTTGCATTCATTGATTCATTCTTGGCAGTGTCAATCAGTGCAACCCTTGGGCTTCGAATGTACGGTACTGCGCTACCAGGTTTGAACGATATCCCTCAAGGGCCACTTGAAACGTGCCTGAACGTGTTACAAGTCACCAGCCAAGCTTTGTCCCTCATAACAAACATATTTGCTACGTCTCTCATCTCGATTTGGGCTTGGTACGTTTCGTTCGAGCTCATCTGGGAATTCTGGGCCTGCAAAACAAAATCGCCGATACTCCCTCTTTACGCAGGCATTATCGTCGAGGGATTCGTGAAAACCTCCAGTGCTTGCATAGCTCGGGTGACCAAATGGAGCGTATCTTATTCTTACTCGTGGAGTCCGGGTTGGCATATTGTCTATCTTCGGTGAGTCTATGTATCTCACGTCAAGATTGAGAATTTTTTCAGTGATGAAATGTGGCACGATACGCAGATATTCGTAGTGATCAGTTTGATGATCAGCCTTCCCGACAACTTTACGTTAGGGGATGTATATGTACCCATCCATTCCCAAGTCGCTGTGAGGCCATCTTCAAGTATATGAGAACGAACGTTACTGACGCATTCTTGTAATCATCCGTGTAATTCCACAGGGAATGTACCCTGCGCTCGTTATGGTTCTTGTGAGCACGGGATCTAGCGTTGAGAATATGACTTCGCCATCCTCCGCCGAGCAAGCAGTTCTCAGTACCGTTGTACGGGACCTACAATTCCGCGTCACACAGACCACAATATTGCCTGAAGGATCTTTTATGGTCATCAAATGTGTTGTGAATCCAGAGTCGGACGGAGATGGCAACGCGTCGAAGGACGACAGTCGAGGAATTGTCAGTCGAGGATGTGTTGGACACGATTTTGAGGCGGATCTGGAAGCGTGACTGCGATTGTGAGTGATATAAGTGTTCTTGAGTGAACATTATGCATAAACCTTTTCCGTATAATGTGCTTTGAAAGCGAGTGCCCATGTACAACTCATTTCACCCCCGCAATAACACGAGCGTAACCTCTACGGCGCCATCTGCATACAACGAGTTTAGCATTGCGAACTCCTGCACACAAACCCCGAGCCGTGGTGATTGAAGCCCTGTTTCTTCTGTCAATATAGACAATTCATTCTCATGGAACGTGCACAAAATTTGCAGATGTTCGTACTACTCAGCACAGTGATCAAGCTCTGGGACAACTTCACACTCGGCGATATATATATGTTCCCATACACTCCCAAATAGCTGTGAGGCCACTTTCAAGTGATTGAGAATGAATAATACTGACGTACAACGATCCGTGTTATCTGAGAGGGGATGTATCCTGCGCTCATTATGGTTCTAGTAAGCACGGGATCCACTGTTGTTGGGGATATGACTTTTCCTTCCTCCGTAGTCATTATCCCGGACCTCTTCTACATGCCGACATCAGCTGGACCGCAAGATCGCATTTTGTGGATTCAAGATAGCTTCTCAACGTATAATGGAGATAATCGCAAACGAAGATGATGGCATGTTGTCAAGGCCGTGCTGGGTGGGACTGCAAGCGTTACTGGGACTGTGAGTGATTTGTACGTCGTGGTAAATGACCGTGATGCGTTGTATCACATCTCTCATACAGTATACCCTATCACGCTATGGACATCTTGTTCAGCTGTGCAATGCTAATTATGGCATCATATCACTCGTGCCTCTGGTCTGTCGCGATATCGTGCTCTCCCATCTTCCATCTGTCGACTACCGCCCTCTTCAGCGATGAGAACTGTCACCACCATGCTCCTAAGCTATGATACGCGGAGTATCATCAAGTCGTAGAAAGGAAGCTCAAGTATAATTGGTGCGTGCACACCTTAATGTATGCGTCTTGTGCTCATATTATTTTGTAAAATTCTCTTACTTGTGTCGGCATTGACAACGACTGGCACAGGTACGTGCGGAATTCATTCGCCACTTGAGTTTCCCTATCTCGACTTGGAGTACCAGGAGACATGCCCGAGCAAGACCTAGACAAAGCCATGTTGTTCTTGCGGCAATGCAGCTTGAGTGGCATTTCGCGTTCAAGCATACGGTTCAACTATATAGCTATAGCGCACGCATGTCACCGATGCGTTTTCCCCATACCGCTGTTTCTGCGGAAAAGCCAACCTGCCAGAGTGGTCCGTTCGCAAGGATCTAGACGGCGGCTTATCAAGCCCCACAAATCTCCAACATGTTCAAGCACAGTACTGTAGGTGATTGGTATTCATATCCACGATCTCCGTATAAACAGCTGCCGTGACTGAGTCACATCAAGACCAGCTGTTGTTCTCTCTTGCTCCCTTCCAGACGGTGGACACCATCTCTCTCAGCGCTCTGCAGGTCGACACAGCACAGAGGGCAGAATGTCTACAGCTGCGTATGAGCACATAATTCATGTCGCTAGGCAAACATGCGTATTATTACCGTCACCCATTGGGGTCCCAAATTTTGCTCAAAGGGGAGTGAGGTTCGCATTGAGGATGTATCTACATTCAGCTTTGTCAATGAGCTTTTTGAACAAAAGGTGAAGAACATGAAACACCTCGACTATTATCCAGCACAGGCTCTCGTCTTTGATACACTTTGTGCAGAGGTTCTTGAATGCTGGCGGTAAGCCCATGGGAGCAGATCTTAACTACTGGCAAGTAAGCTTACAGAATTTCTCACTTTTGTAGTGAACACTATCAGATGGATGATCTCGGAGTGTACATGGTCACCGGACAGCCAACACTTGATGAGCTTCTGCAGGATGCACAGCATCTTGTCAATACCTACCTCACAACAGCATCTGCTGAGTTTACTTTGCAGGGCAGACTTGCAGAGACTCTGTTCTCTGCAGGCTCCCAGTGGACCAGCCCGCCCAAGGAAGCTCAGCACCTGCTGCACCAAGGGGAGATCAAGTACTGGCAAACACAATTTTGCGTATGCGTGATAGCATGCTACATTATGAGTTCCCAATCAGCCATTGCTAACAGGACATTAGATGTGCTATGAATGTGATGGCAGTATGTGTTTTCTCACTGTATGCAAACAATGTATTGTGTGTACTCAGAAATTCTATTGCAGGTGTGGGTATTTACATTCTGCGGTTCAGACAGAAGCAAATACACAAATGAGCTTCTGGAGGTGGCTTGCAACTTTGAATATAAATACTCCAATAGTTGAAGACTGCCATCATGAATAAATGGTTGTGTATCTTGACTGGTGATGAAGGACGCTGTTTCCCAATGGATCTCATGCAAGAACATAACATCAATCTCCTGAAATCAATGTCAGGCAGCTGCAGTTCACCATTTGCTGATCCATTCTCCAAAGAGGTTATTTCCCTGAACATTTGCAATCTCCTAGATATCAAAGAGTCTCTACAAATGGCTTTGGAATTGGTGCAAAGAGTGGTAGCCACAAGCAAAAGAAGAAAGCAGTAGCTTTGAGGCATCTCCTAAAACCATGCGTGAGCACGAGCTCCACAAATTTTTGAGCATGCCGGACCTTTGAATTCACGGCTCAAGACGGCTTTGCAGCAGGATATGATTGCTTTGACTACACGTCCCGCATTGAGGACTTTGTACAACAGATTCTTGCAGACATGGGTAGTTTGCATAGTGTTGAAAAAGCAGACAATGAGGATGCTCTGAGACCCAGTATATGGCAAGACGGTGAACTGGTATTGGGTACAGATTTAGAAGATGAAACAATGATGTATGAGACAAGCAGTCAACAGAGTAGATAAAAGCTTAGTGGTAATGCAAGTTGTGCTACAGAGCCAAAAAAAAAAAGGAATGTTAAATGTCATATTGGATCAGCAAAATGATCTGTGTCATACCTTAAGTTAATCATTGTTATGATGGGCTTGCTTTGTTGGACGCTCTGTCTCCAAATCAGTCCATGAGCGTTTCCGACAACAACTTGAATTTTGTGGTGAGCTAGGAGCTAAGGAACTAACAGAGTCAGCATCTGCTCCCCCTAAATTGTTGTCATCAATTGTAGCAAGGAGGTCGTATTGGTTTGCTTTGTTAGCCTCCTCAGGCCCAGAACCATCTAATGAGTGAGGTGCAAGATGTAGGGTTACCCGCTTTACAATGCCAAGACCTACAGCATGTAGGTTGGCACGAACCTCCTGTATCTTCTCTCACTGCTGCCGTGTTGACTCCTGTCTCTGCTTTAAAACCTCCTCATGATGACTTATGAAAGTCACAGTCATCTCGTGTTGAAGCTGTGTGACCTCATCCCACAGATAGTCACCATACCTGTCCCAATGCCCCCAACCATCCAACCTTGCCTGCAGATCATCCTTGGTCTTTATGAGAAAGAATTGGTTGGTGACACGAGCAATGAAGCTATGCGGAAGGAAGCTTCAATAGCCAACAAGGAGGCTATTGGGGCCAAAAGGCATCTCGGAGTAGTGGACATGGCATGTGGCAGTATGAAGTTCTTTTGTGAGGTACTCTACATCTTTTGTTGTCATCTTCATGTATGATGCAAGTGGTGGTATGGATGTGGTAGGCTGCATGGTAGAAGAGCAACCAGTAATAGGTAGAGGACGAGGGGCAGGCATGGGATGCAAGAAACAGAAACTACAATGTCCACAGTCTTGGTTGACAGCAGGGTAATGATGGCAACTGAGGCAGTGCACAATCATGCACAACTTCCATTTCCCCCCCCCCCCTCCCCCTCTTGACTGGTTCAAAACCTACGTCAGGTAGCATGACAGCACCAGTTACATGAAATGGATTCACCTCACTGTTGTGGCAGGACGGTCAAATATGACATCCAGCCAGACACAATCATGGCCTCAATGACAGCAATGTTGCATAAGATGCTGACAAACATCTCCTACTTTTATTTCATTACAAATGGGCAATCCCACGGCTTTACAAACTGTCCCTGTCTGACTTTGCAGCAGATGAGGAACAAATAAGTGCAACGGCACATGGACACACAACTGGAACTTGCCTATAGGGTACCCATGATCACTGAGCAAACCCACGAGCTTTACACAGTTGTCATCATAGCGATGACTGAATGTGCCTTTCAGCAACCCAATGTTGCAACTTTCATGTTCCTGTGAAAGCAGGCTTGAGCACACATGGCCCCTGAGACAAACACTGCCCTCCCAGAGCCTGCCAGCTACAGGACACTTGTCCAATGCGATCACACAAACTGGTGTCATAGCGTCCCAAATGCCAGTATTGCCTAACATCAGTAAACATAACAAAGTCTCCGGCAGCTACGGAGTGTAACAGTAAGGGTCACTACTCACCAGATAAGTTGTTAAACTTGAGGAAATAGAATGAGATAGAGTGTGAGAGCTGTGGTGAGCGAAGTACAAAAGAGTACTGAGTAGTCCTTTATCAACAGAGTGGATAAGACTGAGGAGATATGCCCTCAGGAGTGCCTGTATATACACATGAAGGGGAGGGCCCCAGGTACTACCCTAAGACCCCTAATACCTACTTGAGTAAGCAAAGTAATCTACCTTACTAAGCATGCCCTATGCCCTAGTGGTGCCACTTCAATAATCAACCAATAGCAATTGTCCCCATGACCTGACCCCATTGTTACGAACGGTCTTCACACCCTATTATTTTTCTTTACTTCTTCAATTATCTTGATAACTAGCTATCTTCTTTACTGTTGCCTTGACAATCCAACTTGTCCTTCCTCCATGATTCCCTGACCCACCTTGCCTCCGTTCAACACGGACTATTATGTCATTAGTTGTGACCTTGTGTCCATTCAAACCTCGGACCTAACTCCGATTGGTTACCATTGCCTTGGTTCAACCCTCGGCCTTTCCATACCTCCGTTACCACTCCATTGGGTCCAACCCCATCTATCCCCTGTTTGGGGTCCAACCGCGTCTATCCCCTGTTTTGGATCCAACTCCGTCTATCCCCTGTTTTGAGTTCAACCCCTTCTCTATTGATCTCTGCCTCATGTTTCACCTTTCTATTGTTCCTTGTTTCCGCACCTTGACGGTCTTTTCTCTCATTGGCTTTCCAGAGTAGTGGCTGTTCTCTGTGTATTGTTCTTCCTTCCTGTTCCTCCGATTCACTACCACTACCTCGGACTGGTCCAAAAGTAGTTAGGTCAACATGTATAAATAGCCGCTAGACATGGGGCTAGAACCTCAGTCTATCCACTTTGTATCAATATTCCTTCTATCGAACCATCATCTGTCTGCCACTGTGCTTGACAGCGACCGCGCGGCCAAGACCATCATCCGACCTTGTGTGTAGCTACGCCAAGGAGTTCTGACTTGACAACTTGTCCCTTGACAATAGTCGGTCTTAACACCCATGACCCAGTCCCAAGGCTAGACTTTTCCAGAAGGTTCTAAGAACTATGACATCATCTACTAGAATGTTCTATACTATGACATCATAGTTCCAGCATGTTCCACAAGATTCCAGAGAGTTCTATCATGTGATACACATGTAAGGAAAGGAGCGCATCAGTGCGTCAGAGACAGAGGGCGCATCAGTGCATCAATTGATAGGCACTGAGGATAAGTGCCAAAATAAGCACCTTATAAGTGCCAGATAAGCACCTAAATAGACGCCAGATAAGCGCTTAAATATTCCCGATAATACTGTTGCCTGGTAAGGCAAGTCTTGTAGAAACATTGAAAATCTATGATACGGAGCTCTCCAGAGCACTCTGTAGCAGCTGGGAGCTCGGGTAGCCTTCACATTGTTTCCT
Organism: Cytidiella melzeri; assembly: GCA_022592445.1. Classification (NCBI taxonomy): domain Eukaryota; kingdom Fungi; phylum Basidiomycota; class Agaricomycetes; order Polyporales; family Irpicaceae; genus Cytidiella; species Cytidiella melzeri. The sequence goes on along the minus strand of JABYQR010000098.1, from coordinate 17,693 downwards.
AATGAATGCCACGCAACTGCTGACCAAAAATAGCAATGGGCGGCATTGCGGGTGGCTGCTGCAAGCAAAACAACACATCAGGTGGCAGAACTGCGCGCAGTAGAGAGAGACTATACCTGATTGCAGAAAACCCACACAGAGAACAAGAGCAGATGACACCGAGAAAGGATTTGTCAGCGACATGGCGTAGTATGAAGTGAAAGTAGTCAGAGGGGAAAGCAGGACGACACCATCACTCGGCGTGGGGAGAGGGCGGAAGCCGCCGCCGGGCCTGACAGCACAACAACAGTGTGTCACATGATCATTTGAGATGTCCAGAAGACGAGAGAGCCAACATAGGGAACAGTCTGTATAAGTGGAGAGACAAAGATCAAACAAACATAGCTGGAAAATCAACAAACGTGTATGAGTACATGAGCAGTGCATAACAAAGGCAGTACAAATGATTAAGGTAGCTATGCAGCATTGAAAAACTGTGTATTGGTGCATGAACAGTGCAAATTGTAGGAAAGAGGCTGTACATACATGCATGTGCTCAAAACTTTTCAAATGCATAATCTTCCAGAATACCATCAAATACCGGAATAGTATTGTATTGTAATGTAATGTATTGTATTGTATTCAATGGTAATTGTATCCTAAAATTTTCTCCACAAGCGAGTATTTAATGGGTATTTAATGATATTCTGAGATTATATTGCATTATAATGGTATTTTTGCAGAGCACTAGAGAGAGGCCCAGATTCTGGGAAATCGGAAAATCGGAATTTCCAGGATTTCAGTCTGGTGCAGGAAGACAGCACTGACACTCAATCGCCAGTGGGCGACACCGACTGGGATATATCTCAGCACGTGTAGTTTTGAGGTGAGTTACACCTCGGCCCACGTTTATTGTTGCTCCTTTGTAAATTTCTACGTCGCAGCAGGCATCATGGCTCCGTATACGGCTGATGATGTTGTACAACACTCCTAGTCTGGAAAGATTTGCACTGTCACAATATTTTCTCTATCGAATTATCAGAAAACAACTCGTTAGTATCCCACGATACTTTAGACGAAGACAAACACTCCAAAATACGTGGCTGAGAAGGAAACGACCGGGGTCTAGCATCTATAATATCCAAGGAGCATGAAATGGACGGTTGGGTAGTCAAACACGATTTACTGCTGTCTCGGTAGAAGTAGTTCTGACTGCCGCCGCTTGTCTAAACCATTAACGATAAAAACACCTGTTACAAGCCACGTTCAGCACTGAAGAATACGCTTGGAAGTAGTGGATATGTCACCAGTCATGATAGACGAGAAGCTGAGCATGATGGTACTGGCTGCGAGGACCCTGTCTCTTGCGGAAGATACGCCAGTGAGGAGAGACACGACGACAAAGATGTTGAGTGGAACTCGGAATAGAGACGAGAGCTGATTGACAGAAAAAGAGTGGGCGTCAGCTGCGTTCACTCTTCATCCAAGCCAAGACTTACAGTTGCACGATGCTCGTTCGAAATAAGCGTTCCACGAAGCATGCCCTGCACAGGGTAGTACATGCCTACACACGCCTCGAACACGCAGAACGTCCAAAAGCGCATATACTCGCTCGGGAAGGTAATCGCGACAGCGAAAGCCACCGAGCTCGTGGCACATACTAGAGAGCTAAGCTTTGCGTTAATCGTGAGCAATTCTTCCGAGGCATGTGCGCCGATACTGCGGGTTGTATGGCTAAATGATATCACGGTCGTGTAAAGCAGCGAGCCCAACATCATGGACACCATGAAGCACGAGAAAATGTAGCCGAGAGGCAAGGACTCGGCAGATTCTGAGGACTCCTGAAGGGCCGGTACCCATAGGAAGACAAATAGATACATGGAGCCCTCGAAACAGGTCTGGGTGAGGCCAATAACGAGAAGTTGCGGGTCTATAGTCGCATTTGGCGTTAGTTGTTCCACTTGTGCAAAGCAAAACTATACTGACCGCTCCAAACGATGCGAATCGCTTGTGAGAGCCTCCCCGATTGAAAAATGCCCGCGCCATCCGATGAGGTAGCTGTGTCCGCGGCCCCATAATTTTCTGTCCAGAGACCACTGATGACGAAGAAGCCGAAAACGAGTATTGCGCCACTCGCGACGAATGGGGTAGCAAACGAGTGCGTGACGCCGACGAGCGAATTGCTGAATATTCCAGCGCTAGCGGCGACGAAGCCGTTCAACAGTGTTGCGCGGCCGAGTATGGCGGATAGGTCTGCTTGAGGTAATCCGAGGTTGTGAGAGGACGACACCACCCATGATTCAAATGCAGAGTAGAGGATAGCTGTCGAAAACCCGCCCAGCAGACGACCGACTACGAGGACAGGAAAGTAAGGAAGAGTGATGCAAGCACAAGTGAGCGCGTATGTGACGCAGAACACTTGGCAAAGCTTCTTCCGTCCACTGCGTAGCAAATTAAGATGTTGCGTGAAGAAAGGTCTTCTTTTGATACTCACAATTTGTCAGCCCAAGGCCCAACTAGCGGTGCAGCGAAACCTGCAGACATGAAGCCAATGACGAAGAGCACGGCCACAAGCCTCTCTGGGAAAGCATATTGCTCTCTGTAAAGCGAGTAAACGTATGGGCCCTGCAGCCAATCAGCACCTTGTCTGCATCAGCACAACTGATGTTGTATATGAGACGGATGTACATACCCATAACAATGGCGTACACCGTCAGATACTGCCTCATGAGCAATCTAGCAGAGCTTCCGGCGCTTCTCGAAGAGTTAACATCGACGCCCTCCGTATCTCCTTTGCTCGCGCGATGGTCGATGACCGTCCATATTGCGCAGATACAGCATAGACAGATGAGTTGGATTTCATAAAAGGAGACCATGCTAGGCGAATCAAGTGCTGGCAACGGCCTCGGTGTACCAGGCCCAGATTAGGGGAAGGCGACGTCGGATAATGTTGCGACTAGTGTTGGCTTCCAGTGCTCCAGGATGGCTTTCTTCGTATGAATATCTGATGCACTGTGAAACTTGGTGGATCAAGACAAGAGGAGACATCTATCCAGGAGCCTGGCAAGGGCTCGACCTGCGGGCTCAGACCACCGCGTTAGTCGCCGAGAGCTGCCGCAGAGTGCGAGCAAGAGCAAAGATCCTGGCCATGAGAGATTCCATTTGCACAGACTACAGCCAGTGAGGATGTGAGAGTCTTTGTCGGCATACTACGATAAATGGTCATTGTAAGTGCAATGGCCAGACAGAGTGCAAAATCGTTTCACGGCCGGCCGTAGCACCGGCCACATTTCAGTCTCCGCACGGCATGTCCGGTGCACGTGGCTACCTGGGCGCTATCATGACAGTAAGTACTCGTTGATTTCTTACTCGTTTCACCATTGAGCGCTAAGCTCTCATAATCACCGTACGTTGGCTGTAGCATCTGCAGTGAATGTGCATTTCGGTGCGTACGAGACGAACTTCCCACACGACCACTTGCGATTCTGCATTGACACAGTTTGAATCTCACGGTCTGACAACTATAAACGTCGGAACAATGACGGCGTCAGCATCACGGAATACTACAGGCCACTTAGTCAACAACGCGTGTCCGAGTAAACTACATATTAGAACTTGTCGTCTCGGCCGATCGCAGGTACCCAGGTATTCTCGCAGCACATTGCGGCCACGTAACTGGGACCACCATCTGCACTCACTGGTACGAGGCCTGCTTTGAGTCGTAATTTGACTGGTAGCATTTGAGCTCATGTGTTTCGTATGTTTTGTAGGTATTCTTCGTCTGACGGTCAGCTTCTGCAAAACGCTGCAGTGTCCTACAGCGGAGTTTGAGCGCTGCACCTCGTAACGTCAGTCGTTCATCACATATCTAAGACAATAAAGCACTCAGGATTCGTACCTGCTTGCAGATACTCTCATAACCGCGTGCTGTTGTGTACTTCAGGCTGACAGTGGCATGGCCTTCGCTCGCAGGGCCTCGGACTCGGCGAGCGTCTTTGACGGACAAGAGAGGATTGGCATCATCTTGCTCATCGTCTGCGCTGCGATTACCATAATAGTTATGGTAGTCGTCATGGTCGTCCAACATCGTCGCCCGCATTGGCAGCTACAACACCCTACAATATCGACGTCCGCACCTCGTCCGCACCTTGTGGGGGCAGATATACAGGCCATGCCAGTAATACATGACTTGTCTATTAGATCACCGGCGAACACGCCAGACATGTCCTGGGGTAAATCTACTGTAAGCCAACTGCATTTCGTCTCTTTCCTTTGGCGATTGGGTACACAACGCTCACCTTATGACTATGTAGCCTATCTCCCTCATCCCAGCATCCTCGAGCACAGACCAGCCCAGTCATATGTCGGTTTCCATGCTCATCACCATGCCTCGATCACCATACATCATGCTGGACCCTCGAGAGCGACTACGTGATCTGCATATCGGAATAGCTACAGCAGTATTGACTCGGCCATTGAAATTGTAATCTGCCTGTATCCCACAGCACGCTACAGGATTTCTCATCGCAGGATTTCTCATCGCACATGAAGCATGCATTAGACTTGGCTCTTCTAGCGTTGCTTTCAATCTTGTGCCTGCAGCTTCATCATTCATTCGAAGTAAGGTCAAACAAAGCAGTAGTCTTTCATATTCAGCTCTGCGCCAGGTATCTCCGTAGCGATTACAAAGTCATCGAGCCGTGATGCATAGTCCTCTCCAACCGTGGTTCGTAGTACCCCCGAGTGCCGACTTGACAAAGGGTCCCCGAAGCGTAGTGACCCTGTGGGTCCATTGGATTTGTTGAATGTCGCTGTGTCTTCTGTGCGCTGCTTGCTAACGAGGATCATCACGAGTGACGGGTATATTCCCTAGTGTGGCCATCGCAGAGGGATCAGCATAGGCGCAGTTTTCTCGCAATTTCTCAACACGTACTGCTAGTTGAACTTGGATAGGGGAGTAAATGTCGCCAATGGTACCTCCAACAGGCGTGTGTATTATCTGTCCCATCAGGAGCACTGCCTAGTGATTCACCACAATTCTGAATACTGCGGAGCTCTGATTGCAATGAGAGAACTCACTGATGAAACGCAGTATACTATCCCGGACTCAGCTAATATGACCAAGATCCGCTCTGCGCTTGTGCTTGCCCTGTATGCGCTGCTCATAGTCTTTGCGAAAGCTCGGTAGTTCCGGCTTCGCGTAGCAGCGGACGGTAAGCATCACGTTGTGCGTTTGCATGACGACTTGTAGGAGGCTTACCGAGCCCAGATAGCAACAACAGTAGTCGCTGCGAGGTTCGTTATGAGGGAAAAGGCAATAGCGGATGTCTGAAAGATATCGAAGCTCGTGATCAGAGGGCCATGGAGAATCTGGTTTCCGGGGAATGCGACAACGATTATCACAATACGCAATACAATCGTTGCTGTAATGAATGCTGAAGAAACAGGACGAATTAGCTGTAAACAGATGACCAGAGCTCAGGAAGACGCACTGGCAGTGACACAAAGCAACGCAGGCGGGAGTAGTAAAATTCCCCGCGAGAAGTGTTCACCGCAGACGGCGTACATCCTCCAGACGACAACGCCGTCCGCAAAGATGCCTGTCAATAAGAGTTTCATTGCACTCTCACTCATAAGTAGAAAATGGTTCGACGTACAATTGATGAGCATGACCGAATTGAACATCACCCGAGCAGCCGATAACGGATTCACATTCTCATCGGTGATCTTTGCCACCAGCAGAGCCACGCATACAGCCCAGTACGCCGTTGACAAAATGAACGCTGCCAATGTGAGCCACAAGATGATATCGCTTGGCCGTCGTTGCCCTTGGGGACCCTCGGCTGACGTTCCTCGCCGTCGGCTATATGTAAGATATATTTTGTCAACGACGACTACTAGCTGCGACCATACTGGAAACTCACGCGAGTGCGCTGATAGAGATAGGTAGAACAGCGACGAATATACCTAGCATACCAATGATCAGTGCTCAAATAAGTTATCCCTGGTAGGTGTCGTACCATAGACAAGAGTCTGCGAGATGACTTCGATCAAAGTCAATATAATGTCATGCTGGGTAATCGGCGACATAGCGTCCACCAGTGGACGACAATAGCTACAGCGAGCAAAGGAGCTATGTCACCAGGATACGCTGGAAGGGAAAGGTTCGCCCACCTGCACAAAGTATATATCACTTACGAACAAGGGTTCTGTTGAAGACAGTTTACATATCAGCCCAAGAATGCGACCATCTGTCTGTTGGAGATATCGCGCGGGCTTCGATCTGACGTTGAAGATATGGGGTACCTGTGCCCGAATGCATAAACCGTTCGTCAAATCTGCATCACAGTGCAACTGAGAATCACTGACTGTACCCTCGAACAAACACTTGCTACCAAGCGAAGATCTCGTTATGATGTGTCGTGACGGTTAAGCAGGCTTAGACATTGCTATGCAGTTTGAGTTCTGAAGCCGAGATCAAAATATAGCACAAAGCAACGCGCTACTCAAGGGAATAAGCAATAAAGATGTTACAAAGCCAAGCAGTATACAGCATGCAAAGGAATCAGGATCTGTAACGTGTGTTGTTGATCAATCAGCAATATAGTCCGTCAAACTAGAGATCCTTTGGTACGTACAATTATATGTTGGAGCCCACCTCCTCGGCCTCGGGAAGACTGTAAAAGACGATCGAGTTTTCTCACAAGTCGCAATACGCTAGATCAAGTGTGTTTTCAGTGTGTACTTCAGCAGTAGTAGATAGAGAGAACCTACAGAAGTTTCCCAGACGGTCGTTCCAAGGTCAGTCAAAGTGCCACTCAAGATGCGGTCTCACATCAGTCATCTCCGTCGCGAAGTGCGCAGAGAATGTATTTCATTGATAACTGCAACCTGTACACTTCAGATCCGATTCGTCAACGAGCCGCTGAGTGCGGCCTTTCTGCGATGCCAACAGAGCGCATATCGAGGTCGTCGGAGGCTGCTATCCTTCCGGAGCTCTGCGCTCGAGCAAAGATGACCACCAGAGACGGATACATTGCCTGCGAGACCGATGTCAAAGCATCAGTTACGATGTCAAACGCTTGAGATGGAGCAAAGCGTACCGCCAGTTGGAAATGCATCGGTGAGTGAATGTCGCCGACAGTACCGCCAATAGGAGAACGTATGCCCCCCGCAGTCACGAGTAAAATCTAGTATTCAGCTTCGCTTGATCGGTCGTTGGAAAAATCAGACATGGAGTACTCACTGAAGAGAAACAGTATACAACCCCCGACTCCGCCAACAAAACCAACATCTGTTCCCCACTCGTGCTTGCATGTCCCGGGCCTCCCACAGTCTTTGAAAATGCGCGATAGTTCCGCCTGCGTGTGGTAAAAGGCGAGACATTTCTTTTTGCTTCGTTAGACTATACTTGACGGAGGTCACTCACCAGGCACAGATCCCAATGATAACGGTAGCAGCTACGTTTGTGGCCAGTGACAAACAGACACTCATGGTCTGAGCCTTGGTGAAAGTGTTGAGCAGTGGAGTATTGGCAAGCGTATGTCCGAGTGTGACAACAACGGTCGCGACCACCCGTAATGTAATTGTGACCAACACGGACACTATATAAGGAGAGTCAAATGCGCATCAGAAAAATGTACAAAAGAAACGAAGACGTACGGACAGTTATTCCAAGGAGTAGGAGTGGGAGTATCAATACCTTCTGCGGAAGGCATGTCGACTCGGAGCAGATAACGTACATCCTCCAGACGACAACACCATCGGCAAGAACGACTGTGAAAGCAACTCTAACACCGTGTCTTCGCTCATGAGGTGGGAAATACTGAACATACAATTTATGAGCATAACCGAATTAAACATCACCAGAGCCAGGGTCAATTGAGCCGCGTTCTTGTTGGCAAGTTTTGCGACCAGGAGCGCCACAGATATCATCCAATATGCCGAACATAGCATGAACGCGGACAATGTGAGCTACAACAGGATCACTCTTGGTCTTCGTCGTTGTTGGTATCCTTGTTGGCTTTCGGGGGACAATATCTCGTCAACATAGGGATCAACAGGTTGGTAGCAACAACTCACATGAATACTTTCACGGCAACCGGTAAGACAGCGACAAATATACCTGCCAAAACGGAGATGAGCATTCCTGGATCATGACTTGGCCCAGGGGGTGCGTACCGTATATTAGGGTTTGCAATGTGACTTCGGCCAAAGTCAATAACATTTCTTTCTGAGAAACAGACGCCATTGCGTCCACCAGCGAACAGCTACAACCGGAAAGGAATGAGAGTATCCAGGTCAGTCCAACTGTTTACAGTACTTATGGAAAAAGGATACGGTGCGACCGTCTATATCACAATCTATTGATTTATCTGGTGATTTTGATGTGCATGAGGAACGACTAGGCCTACGATGCGAATATTAAGCAGCAAGAAGATCCGTCGGGTCAACTGAGACTTACTGAACCTTGCATATGCCAACCTACTGATGCCGAGCAGCTGTGTCCGCGTTACGCGATGCTGCCTAAGATCACTTGAGAAGGTGACGCAACGACCCGAATCTCATCGCGGCACAAGATGGTAGGATAAATCATGACTATTGCGATAGTGATTATCACACTGTATCAGCGTTTGCTGGACGTACGATGGCCACCAAAATGCGTACCATCTCTGATTTGACACCGCACAGAACTGTTACTTTGTTGATTTCGTGCCTAGACAAAGCAGGGCTCTCAAGAATCCAGCCAATCGAGCCCCGCACAAGGTGATCCCATAGCAAGAGCGGAATCGGCCACGCATCACGAGCTGTCCCCTCCGGTTGTGCTCTGTACACTACGAGGCTGATCTATCAAAGTGTCGCCCATTTGAGAGTGTAGCGTCTCTGCAGTATCATCGGAGAGGACATGAGAATCTGTAGTGGTTGTTTCGAGGCTTGGCGTGCTGACGAGGATGATTACGAGAGAAGGGTACATTCCCTGGCCCGGCCAAACGTCAGACAGATTTTTAATGACGGCTAAAATGGTGGAGGAGGAAGACACTGACTGCTAGCTGCACGTGCATAGGAGTATAGATATCGCCAACAGTCCTGCCTACAGGCGTGTGAATGGCCTGGCTGATGACCAGCAGGGTCTAGAGTATGCCTACTAGTATATGTTACTCAGTAATCTATGCACTGCACACGGAATGCTTACTGAAGACACGCAGTACGCTATCCCTGACTCCGCCAACAAGACCAAAATCCGATCTATGCGTGTGCTAGCACTGTGTAGAGTTCTCATACACTTCGCCAAAGTTCGGTGGTTCTTGCTTTGTGGGGGAAGGGAAGGGAAGTGTTCATCCGATGGCAGAAAATACCTCAACACGGAAGACTTCCCAAGCCCAGGAAACATTGATACCGGTAGCCACAATGTTGGCGATGAAGGAGAGGCATATGCTGAACTCCTGGGCGATAGTGAAGCTCAAAGCTATCGGGTGTCTGATCAACCTACTTCCAGAGAATGCAGTGGCCAGCACGATCAAGGCGCGCAATACAATCGTTACTGTAACAGGTACTGAGAAAGACGTTCTGAGTAACTCTCTGAAGACGAACAAAGGGAAAATGACATACGAGCAGTGATACCAAGCAATAGAGGGGTTATCAACAACACTATGCGCGGAAATTGTGTAGCGCATAGAATGTACATCCTTCACACAACTACACCATCCGCGGAAAAGGACTAGCAACAAATACAGCCATTGATATAGCATTACTTCATGGGCATGCCAAGTTTCACGTACAATTGACAAGCATGACCGAATTGAACATCACCCGAGCCGCCGACAACGAATCCACGTTTTTCACGGTGATCTGGGCCACGGGAAGAGCCACACATACTGCCCAATATGCTGTCGACAGAATGAACACGACCACGGTAAGCCATAGAAGTATTGTGCTTGGTCCTTTCAGTAGACCCTGCCGGCTTTCAGTTATTGTCAGCCCACACGACTAGCAGGGATCACGGTCGAAGCTCACACAAGGACATTTGTAGCAACAGGGAAAATAGCAGCAAATGCACCTGACGTTACATAGGTGGACATTCAGTAATAATAGACCTTGAGGCACACTGTATGGCGTACCGTAGACAACGGTCTGTGAGACAATTTCGATCGAGGTCAAGAGTATGTTTTTCTGGAACACAGAAACCACTGGCATACTCTCGGAGCGAGAAACGAGAAGAGACGTTACCAGTATACGTGTGAAGGGGTATCGTCTACCTGAGCTCGGCAAATGTCGCCTATGAGCAAGGGGACCTTGTATAGTTACCACGATAGGCATGAATGTGGTTAGGTGCTACCAATACCTGGATCCGGCGGCTTGAGATGCGGTTGCAACAAACTCCGACTTCTTACAACAGCATCCTGCGATGATGAGGGCCGTAAAATCATTTATACATTTGCCACTAACGTTTGTTCATCACGTCTGCAATCGTACAGCAATGTTGTTCGCGTGATAGCTCCGTCTGACTCGCGTTCAGAACGAGCTAGCATGTACCAGCAAAGTCTAAGCCACAGCTTTAGCGCAACCAATGCCTGGACAATTGTGATTCACTTACGCCCCCGTCAATCAACACGGTCTCGCCATTCATAAACCAGTTGCTGACCAAGCACAGTGCCAATGCGCCCATGTCTGTGCGAGAACCGGCAGCTACTGGTTTACCGCCATTCACCTGAGGATCTGCGGGCTGAGTGCAGGGAACCTGGAAGCCAAAGCTCTTGGTGTCAGGAACTTGTGACACGCCAAGCTCGTTCATGTTGCCTGGAGCAGACATATCCGTGATGAACAGCCCTGTGACCACCGGTTGAGACGCTTGGGGATAACACACAAGAAGCTCGGACTTACCGGGTGCGATGCCGTTGACCCTGATGCCCAACGGCAGGAGTTCGTGAGCGATAGTGGAAGTAGCGTGTCCGATAGCTGATTTCGAGAACAGGTACGGGAAGCTTGAGCCGGCTGTAGCAGCATCCTTCGTCCACCCGTTCATGCTGCTTGTCATGACAACCTGAGGAGCGAACTTGCGTCCACCTGAGGCAGTGAAGCCGTTCTCCTTCCATTTCTCAAGAAGAGGGAGGAAGGCAAAGGTCATCCAATACGGACCTGTCGCGTTTGTGCGCATGACATTGTCGAATACCTCCTGTCTCAGGTCGGTGGCATAGGCCTTTTGGAACGCTTTGGCGGTATGTTCGGTAGGTCGAGTAAACGACCCATCGAGGATTCTGCAAACAACAGTGAGCTGAGACACAACGATGGGGTGCTTCCGTCATGGATTACCCTGCATTGTTGAACAGAACAGTCACGTAGGGTGAGCGTTTGCCGACTTCTTCAGCCAGTCTTTCCGCCTCTTCCTATACGCTGTTTTGAGAACAGTCTCAGTGATATCTCGATATCAAATCTAACCTTTTTGCGAATGTCTCCCTCGAGACCATATAACCTCCCCTCCTTCCCTGTCTTGACGGCGGCATCGTTATAGATCTTGGCCATCCTATAGCATTGTACGATTGTTAGTCAATGCACGGAGAATAGTGCTAAAGACTGTTGACATACCTATCAAGCTCTGCTTGCTTCGGTCCAATGATGTAGACGGTTGCGCCATTCGACATGAGGGTTGTGCTTATCATAAGCCCGATTCCCTAATCTTAGTATCAGCAGAGTGAGTAATACAACTCAGCTAGGTGAAGCTCACCGTCCCTCCTCCGGTCACAACTGCCACTACACCACGCAAGTCAAACATATTAGTGACATGCACTTCGTTGAGTAATGCGTCGGCCATGACTGTGAGGATAGAGCCTGAACCTGTATGTCGAGAGGTGGGTTCTGACTCTGAGAGGATAGAGGTTGACTCAAGGTGCAGACCGTGAGATGCAGCCGCAAGGCTTTATAGCTATTCGTTCATCATGTGGCTTACCCCGCGGTGCCGAAGCCAAAGTTCTATCTGCACACACACATAACCTCCTAGGCTGACCTTACATCATACGTTGCCTCAAGCGCGAGTCTGGGAGTGTCCTGCCGATGGCTTAATGTGCGTAGTTATTCTTCAAGTTCTTGCAACAACTAGCAATCAGTGCGAACCTTGCCAGTGAGTGTGAGACAACTGAAGTTTTGACGCACTAGTAGTTGTAAGAGATGGCAGATGTAAGTACGTTCGAGTTCAAATGTGCAAGCAAGTTTCCAGAGTCCAATAACATAATCATACATTCAAGCGGAGTGTCAACATGGTCACCCAAGCTTTCAGTCCTGAGTCGTACGCCCCAGTCACGGCCAACGAGAATGCACACAGAGACCCACCACTTATAATGATGATTTCGAGGATCAAAACCTGAAGTTTGGTGCGTCTACTAATCTTCCATTCATGCCCGTAATACTGCAGGCCTAGGGTAACACAAAGTAGGAGAGCAATCATAATTGTTAGATATCGGATTCTAGGATTATCTCGCCCCAGTCACTCTGTCGCGCTGTGACTAGCAGCCTAGGCGGCCCTTCTTGCAGCAGGACCATGAATCCCCCTCAGCTCGATGTACGTGCAACAGTCGTCCCTCTAACTGATCTTGTTGAACTTACCGCTCGTCGTCAATATTAATCAGCATGGTGGCTTTCAACATTTCACGCCTAATGCATGGATGCTAATCTCTTCGCTAGAGAGTGGAAATGAGTGCTACGCTGCAGTAAGGTTAGCACACGCACCAGCGCTGAGCACCGCGCTCACTAGCGTATTATGTCCCCGCTCAAGCTGTTCCAGTATAACGACATAAAAGTACGTGAAACAAATAAAACGCACTATACGTCAGTCACTTTCCACTTGACACATTTCAGTCATAGCATGCTCATCACAAATGAGTAGCATTCCTCTCACACAGGCGATCGAACCCCAGGGCGGCGCGCCACGGTGTAGTCTCCATATGCATGATCTATGCCAAGCACAGGTGTATGGGGTCGCGTCTGCGCTACTGAACCGCCCACTCTGATTGTGATGGCGAACTCAGAACAGAATTTCTCGGTCATGAGACGCAAACGCGTTCTACTGCTACACCACCTCAGATTACAGCCTATTCACGCTGGCCTCGCGGTTCTTTACCGTTGCATTTCCAGCTGTGCCGGCGTGACGCTCCCACTCGGTTGATATTCTTCTCCGCCTGTCTAGGCGTCCGGGGTGCGTAGTTCTCATTCATTTTGCTTAGTAATGCCGACCCAAAACACCTGTGCTCAACGTCCTCTACTCTGAAGTCCTCCTTGGCATTATTTGCGCTGTACTGTCATCGCCAGCCATGCGAGCTATAAAAGAGCCGCTGTCGAGCTGTATGGATATCCAAGGGCATCCAGCACTTACCTACAGCATGCGCAACTTGCAAATCTTCGCACTCCTCGCTCCACTCGTGGCTATCGCCAGCTCGTCTGTCCTCGTCAGACAGGACAGTGACTGGAAGTATTCAGTCGGCTGGGATGGAGTAACCCTCCCTTCCAGCGACATCGGAACCCCTCTTTCCAATGACACTCATCTCCAGGTATAGTCCATGGGCACATCGTCTGTCTTTTCATCCGCCTGACTGCTTATAGAAACGCGCCGTCGGGGGTGTCTACATCTGTACTGACATTAACTGGGGCGGTACTTGCGGCTACGCTGTCCAGCCTGTTGGCGAGTGCATCGTACTGGGCAGCCAGTGGAACAAGAAGATCTCCAGTTTCGGGCCAGATCAGTGCACTGTCTGCTACGCGTCATCGTGAGTGCGAAGCTACTGCACGTTAGCAATGACACGGCTGTGCTAACGTTTTCCCGGTTCAGGTTCAACAACTGTGGTTCGGGAGAGACGGAGACGAGCCAGAATTTCTGGACGTTCAATTACCCTGGCGACGCTACGGGAGGTCTTGCAAATGGCGCGAATGCTTGGAATGACAAGATCTCGAGCTTCTTTTGTGAGCAGACGTGAGTAATTCTGCTCTTGAAATTTCCAGCTCGACGTTGAATACACGCATTATTGGCAGCACCTGCAGTGGCGGAACTTCTGGGAGTATCCACCAAACTCGGGCCTACCCAACCGCCGCTGTCCATGCGTAGTCAGAATTTTTGACTTCCTAGTGTACTTCACCGAAGGGAAAAGTTTTGCTTTCCCAGCAGCCCTTGCTAGTGGACGTCGGTACATAGTTAGCTACGGAATAGTCTCTATAGCAGTTGTACAACTCGTTCTGATCTCCACAAATGAATGGTATGACAGTTTACAGAAGCATTCTCTTACTACTACCATGACCGTGATGGAACTACTGCAGAAGCCGAGCCACACTACTTCAACAAAATTTGGCGCATATTGTCGTCCACCGCACAGGGTAATAAGAAAGAAAAAAAAGCATACCCGCTCCTTGCAAACCACTGGCTCTGGACTCCGAAGGGATATCAGACCCGCTCCTGCGGGGGCGAAGCGTCAAGTCCTGCGCTGCCAATTGACCCCGCCATAGAATCGGTAAAGCATGATATCGCTTCGACATTATCAGAGAGCATACGAGTATTGTGCAAAGGCGCATCGTTTGCAGAGCTCTGTTTACTGATGAGAATGATTACCAGAGCGGGATACATGCCCTGTTTAGCCCACACAACAAAAAAGGACGATGCCGGTGAGGGGGGCTGCAGCTGTGTGCCATTAACTGAAGACCTACCGCCAGTTGCACATGGACAGACATATAGACGTCGCCGACGGTACCGCTGAGGATGTGGATGCGCGAGCCAATGATAAGCAGGGTCTGGTAGTGTTATTTAGTGGAGACGGAAGACGATCACCAAGTACTTACTGAAGATATGCAGTATATTATCCCCGACTCTACCAACATCACTGTAATCTGTTCTGCTCGTGTGCTTGCCCCTTGTGAGCCTCTGAAGGTCTTGGCAAAGCCCGTTTGGTACTGGCTGCATCGAGTCAATGAGTACTACAGATTGTTCATTGAGATAAAGAGAACTCACCATGCCCAGAAAATGATCATCACGGTGGCTACAACGTTCGCTGCCAGGGAAAAGATGTTGCTGAAATGCTGGGCTGTGATGAAGGCCGAGGCCAGTAAACTTGGACTGAGCTTATTTTCTGGGAAGTCACCGGCGACAATGATGGCTCGTAGTATGATTGTTGTCACCACAGACACTGCAAAGAAGGAGCTATGGATCCCAATCACCCGAATGACAGATATTAGTGAGACGCACAGACAGTGATTCCAAGTAGCAGGAGTGGGAGTAACAGCATTGTCCGTGGAAATTGTACAGCACAGAGTACGTACATCCTCCACACAACAACGCCATCCGCGAGAATGTCTGTCCAATTGATAGTAGGTTCCTGACTTTGCTCATGAGGAAAAAGAATCAACGCACAGTTGACAAGCATAACCGAGTTGAACATTAACTGAACCGCAACGAATTGATCCACATGTTCGCCAGTGATTTGGGACACAAGCAAAGCGATGGACGTTGCCCAGTATGCTGTTGATAAGATAAACACGGATAATGTGAGCCAAAGTAATATAACGCTAGGCCCTCTTCGTAGATTCTGACGACTTTGTCATATTGATCAGTCGGTACGATTGATTACATTTATGTTGGACACTCACGCAAGAGTTTTCATGGCCATAGGTAAGATAGCACCGAATGCACCTGGCATAATATGGATCGATGAGTATACAGGTTCATTCAATAACGTCCTGCAACATACCAAAGACAAAAGTATGAGGAATGGTCTCAATCAAGGTCAATAAAATGTCGCTTTGAGGTTTATGTAACATATTGTCCACCAGTGGACGATGAGCAATAGCGTAAGGAAATGAGTAACGTCTCCGAGACACGGGAAATCTTGGGTCTGTCATTGAGTGCCTCCAGGGAGTTGAACATCTTATACAGCTTGATTTGAGAACAACGAGCACGTGTGGTTGTAACCATCTATGAAAAGTTGTAGTAGAGTTCGTGATTATAGATCGAGAGGCTGTAGTGTTCAACGAGACATCAGGACGGTGACTGCGCCTAGTAAAGAGGACCAGAGGCATACCTCATCGCATGTGCTAACTTTGGAAGGCCTATTACACATGGCAACCGTGAGGCAGAGTTGATATCAGTAGGATTGGACTCGAAGGAGCTGATATCGTTGACTTGATCATGCTACAGCACCAAGGTTACGTGCTGGATACCCTCGAGGCACAGCGACCACAACGCCTGTCGCCGTCGCCGCGGCCTACCTCTATGTGCTGCAAGCCAACTTCCTGTATTTGAGATGAGCGGAGCTATAATCAATGCAATGCGTAATACTTGCAGTCTAAGATCATGATCACGTCTGACCAACACACCTTTGATCGTGCCACTGCAACCCCGATATGATTCAGAACCGCATAGCGCTAAACGACGCTGGACACCGAAAGTGAAGAACATACAGTCAACTATCTCATAATACATGGTATCATAATGCATAAGATGTCAAAATGCATGCACCGCACATCAGGCTCCATTATTATTGAAAAATAGTTGTTAAATATCTTGAATATTATTTACCTATTGTGCGAATATCCTTGGTGCCCAATATTGGTGAGATATTCTGTAAGGAAATGTGCGGGACGTCAACAGCTAGCGCTGCGCGCGCGCTGTATACTATATGATTGACATACTTGAATTCGAACGAATGTTATGTGTGCAATTTGTTATCATGATCATGTACAGGTACAGAGTGGATATACAAAGTCACCGGGGAAAAGTTCAAAGTAACGTCTGCATCTCTTCAAACACTGGAACTAGAGCGGTCTTCTCGAACGCGCGCTTCCTATATAAGCCTTATCTCAGTCCTCCACTTGTCTTCCCCCTCGACCCTCACAACAACCATGGCTCCCCCACACCAGTTTCAGTCCCATGGCTCAGAAGCCCTTCGTCGCAGGCTCTCTAGTGTCGTCTCTGCAAAACGGCCAAACGTCGCCGGCTTTGCCAGCCTCACCGTGATGTCTGATCAATTGCATCTTCAACACGCTCATCACCTCACGTCCTGTCCTTAGCCGATGTGGGCAGGTATCGCCGGTACTGTTGTGAACAATGGCACGTCCTTCGAGGTCGCAATCTCCGTTCATGACTCGGTATACAACACCAATTTCGCCTCCGCTCTCGTGCCCTACGACGCGACTGAGCCCAATGCACAATCCGAGGCCATTGAGAAGCACGTCATCTCCACAATTTGCAAGTTTTCCACAGAGCATCTTTGCAAGTTCCTTGGAGCAGGTGTAACACTCAGTCTTCTGAAGGAAGTACGTGCCATCCTCATCAGGCAATTGCGCCGCTGATCTAGCACTTCAAGGCTCCCAACCTGTGCACTCGTCTCTGGCTCATGGTGCACACACGGTGATTGATCGCTAACGGGTTTCTCTTGTGTGTGAAATTCTATCCGGCATATACAGGTGGTGTGGCCCTGGTGAGTAATCATGTTGATTTATGCCACGCCAACACTGAATCATAGTCTTTTCTGGTGACAGATGCGGCACGCGCTCATCCGATTCTTCAACGCGCTCGATGTCGACTGTGCCTGGTGAGTGAACACCTCAACAAATTCTTCAGAGGGCGCACCGGCAACTTCAGAGCTCGCCGTATACCCCCGCGGCCTCGTTTACGTCACCTTATACCCCTCTAAGCTTGCGCTCCTTTTTGACATCCACCACATCCTCCTTGGCTACCCCTGCTT